>ML801062.1:222714-249348 GCA_009831015.1 Picea engelmannii
AAATGAAAATGTCTCCTTGGTATATATAGGAGACTAGGAGGTATAATTACAACTAATGGTCTAAAGCCGACATAAATAAAATAACATTACTAATATAATATGCCCCAATTAAGGGGTAATGAGCCAATATTAGGGCTTAACATACATCCATTGGAAATATCTTTTCGAGTGTTATACCTCATATTGTATAAGGTTCCACATTTTTTATTTTCATCACATTTGATGGAGTTTGGTGGTGGTTCCTTGGAGATTTTGATGGACTTGGGGGAGATACACCTTCATTGAGCTTCTTATCTTCTTGGCATTGGAGACCCCTGGTTGATGAGATTCATTTCTATTCTTGGTGGATGGTCATGGTTTTGGTGCTATTTCCATTGCCTCATAATGCATGTTGAATAATTCAAGTGAGTTTATAATCTTTTTATGGAATGTGATCATATTCCTAGTATTATTGCTTTCACTATAATAAAAATAGTTGCCACATTTGTTCAACACAAACCAAAATAATGTATGAACTTGAAGCCATAAACAGTGCCAACAATTCATATTATCTTTTGAAACATAGAATACTCACAGTGTTCTTCGTCCTTGATGTCTGGAAGATTTTCTTTTTGATCGAAATTGATGTCTCATACTATCCAGGATGATGTCTAACGTCAACATTGAAAGCATAAAAGGAAGGTTATTTACACAAATATGCATATATATATCATCAAACACACCCTTTAAAAATATCTCTCTACTGGGCATTCTGTCATAGGGTAGGTCTCTCTGTACTCTGCCTCAGAGGGTAGGATATTTCCACTTCATTGTCAATAGATCCTAGCTTCAACTGGTTGTTGATTTCTTCCAAATTCAGTGAAGCCAAAACATTATCGATAACAGTTCTGACAATTTTCTCAAACAATTTTGGTACATTTGCACTAGCATCTAAACTAAGATTTTTCCTGCTGCAGTTTCTTGCACTCGTGTAAAAATATCCTTCCAAACATCAAATAGACCCCTTTCAACCAGAAAAACAACTACACCATTTGCAGCATATCTCGTTGCATTACCCTTAGACAAGTTCCCAAACATGTTCTCCAACTTCAAATAGGTTTCAATAATTTCCATTAGCAAAGGACCATATTTTGCATCTATGTTAGAATTAGCCTCAATCTTCGGTCCAAACTTCTACCTTAACTCAGATTTCCAAAATCCCCTAGGCAAAATACACTCTGGTAAATACACTTTCAAAGTATGTCCCAATTGTGCCCATTCCAAGTATTCACAGATAAGTGCAGTCAAAAGTTTGCTTGATGGAGAGGCATGAAGTTCTAAGGTGACAACTGAGGAAGCTCATTGGGTTGTGTATGCATTCATCCCAAAGGCTCTAAATATTTCAAAGATTCATGCTACGACAAAGACAAAGGAAAATGAACTTGTTGATGTGTTCCCCTTTGTGGAGACATAGCTATACAACAAATTTCCTTCACCTGTGGATTGTATGGAGGGCTTATACCACAAATATACCCTAAAATATGAGTCCTAAGGTCAGCTATGTAGATGAATTTCTTTCAATATGTTCTGTGGCATGATGTATGTATAAGCAGTCTCCTTGATATCTTTAGAGTTAACATAGATATGACAGATTTGTGGTAGATATTTCCCTCACATGCCAATCTGTTTTAGAACCCAAAACAACCTGCTCATATGGACTGGTCGTGGTGACAACCAACTCATCAATGTGCACATTTGTAGTCCTCATGGTAACTGCGGTGAGATAGCTTTATTCCTTTGCCTACTTTTCAATTCGGTAATATGTTTCCTTTGTTGAGAAGGGGGAGTTGTCTCAGCTCCAAGTATAATATCACGGATTTCTGATTGGGTCAATGATGATGTATTGACATTATTCTTCTTGGCATGGTTAGAGAAAGTTCCACTTCATGCAGGGACTGCCCATTTGGAAGATAGATACTATTGCAAGGATTCTACCTTGAGGCTCGTCTAGTGTGGCTGAAACTTCTTGAAATTTATCAAGGCATGCATCAAATGTTTCAAGGAAGTTATTTGGCATATCCCCTTGACATGGTCGAAGGGTCAATATTTTATGCCTTTTGCACAACAAATCCATAATTTGAGGTAGCAGGTTATCATTCTTTGAGGAGAAACCACAGGGATATTTCTCTCTTTGCTCCGGGTACTGTTGTTGAAGGATATGAATGTAATCATAGTCTAACTTAATAAAGAGGGAAATACAACATGTTCTAGCTTTCCCCCATGGTGGAATGATGTTGTTCGAGATGCACGTGTGCTTGTGCAAGAGAGAAAGCTAGCATGCACTAGCTTTTCCCCACAGTGGGATGATGTTGTCCGAGATGAGTTCATGCTTGTGCAAGAGGGAAAGCTAGCACACACTAGGTTTCCCCCACGGTTGGATAATGTTGTTCGAGATGAGCTCATGCTTGTGCAAGAGGGAAAGCTAGCATGACCCAAATTTCCCCCATGGTGGGAGGATGTTTTTAAAGATGACCTCGTGCTTGTGCAAGAGGGAATGCTAGCACACTCTAGCTTTCAACCATGCTGGTATGATGTTGTTCAATATGAGCATGTGCTTGTGCAAGAGGGAAAGCTAGTATGCCCACAGTGGGATGATGTTGTCCGAGATGAGCTTGTTCTTGTGCAAGAGGGAAAGCTAACATGCGCTAGCTTTCCCCCACAATGGGATGATGTTGTCTGAAATGCACTCATGCTTGTGCAAGAGGGAAAACTAGCATGCTTTCCCCCACAGTGCGATGATGTTGTCTGAGATGAGCTTGTGCTTGTGCAAGAGGGGAAACCTAGCATGCGCTAGCTTTTCCCATTGTGGGATGATGTTGTCTTAGATGAGCTTGTGCTTGTCCAAGAGGGAAAGCTAGCATACACTAGATTTCCCCAATGATGTGATGATGTTGTCCGAGATGAGCTCGTGCTTGTGCAAGAGGGAAGGATAACATGCGCTAGCTTTCCCCTATGGTGGGATGATGTTGTCAGAGATCATCTCGTGCTTGTGCAAGAGGGAAAGCTAACATGCACTAGCTTTCCCCCACAATGGAATGATGTTGTCTGAGATTAGCTCATGCTTGTGCAAGAGGTACCTTTACCCCACGGTGGGATGATGTTGTCGAGATGAGCTCATGCTTGTGTAAGAGGGAAATCTAGCACCCCTAGAGTGGGATGATGTTTTCTGAGATGAGCTCATGCTTTTGTAAGAGGGACAACTAGCACGAGCTAGCTTTACCCCACGGTGGGATGTTGTCGAAGACGCACTCATGTTTGTGCAAGAGGGAAATATAACATGCACTAGCTTTCCCCCACAGTGGGATGATGTTGTCTGAGATGAGATTGTTCTTGTGAAAAGGGGAAAACTAGCATGTGCTAGCTTTTCCCCATGATGGGATGATGTTGTCTGAGATGAGCTTGTGCTTGTGCAAGAGGGAAAGCTAGCACACGCTCACTTTCGCCCATGGTGGGATGATGTTGTCCAAGATGAGCTCGTGCTTGTGTAAGAGGGAAAGCTAGCACGAGCCAACTTTCCCCCATGGTAGGATGATGTTGTTCAAGATGAGCTCGTGCTTGTGCAAGAGGGAAATGTAGCACATGCTAGATTTCACCCACTCTACTATGATGTTGTTCGATATGAGCTCATGCTTTTGCAAGAGGGAAAGATAGTATTCCCATGCTGGGATGATTTTGTATGAGATGAGCTCGTGCTTTTGCAAGAGGGAAATATAGCACACACTAGCTTTCCCCCACAATGGGATGATGTTTCCCAAGATGCAGTCGTGCTTGTGCAAGAGGGAAAACTAGCATTTTTCCCCCCATGGTGAGATGATGTTGTTTGAGATGAGCTTGTGCTTGTGCAAGAGGGGAAAGATAGCACGCGCTAGCTTTTCCCATTGTGGGATGATGTTGTCTTAGATGAGTTTGTGCTTGTCCAAGAGGGAAAGCTAGCATGCGCTTGTCCAATAGGGAAAGCTAGCACGTGCTAGCTTTCCCCGATGATGCAATGATGTTGTCCGAGATGAGATTGTACTTGTGCAAGAGGGAAAGATAACACGCACTAGCTTTCCTTTATGGTGGGATGATGTTGTCAGAGATGAGCTCGTGCTTGTGCAAGAGGGAAAGATAGCATGCGCTATCTTTCCCCCACAATGGAATGATGTTGTACGAGATTAGATCATGCTTGTGCAAGAGGTAGCTTTACCCCACGGTGGGATGATGTTGTTCAAGATGAGCTCGTTCTTGTGTAAGAGGGAAAGAGAGCATGCACTAGCTTTCCCCTAGGGTGGGATGATGTTGTCTCAGATGAGCTCATGATTTTGCAAGAGGGATAACTATCATGAGCTAGCTTTCCCGCACGGTGGGAAATTTTGGGAGACGAGCTCATGTTTGTGTAAGAGGGAAATATAGCATGCACTAGCTTTACCCCACGGTGGGATGATGTTGTCCGAGATGAGCTTGTGCTTGTGAAAAAAGGAAAACTAGCACGCGCTAGCTTTTCCACATGATGGGATGATGTTGTCTGAGATGAGCTCGTGCTTGTGTAAGAGTGAAAGCTAGCAGACACTCGCTTTCCTCCACGGTGGGATGATGGTTTCCAAGATGAGCTCGTGTTTGTGCAAGAGAGAAAGCTAGCACGCACTAGCTCTCACCCACAGTGGGATGATACTTTTCGACATGAGTTCTTGCTTGTGCAAGAGGGAAAGGTAGCACGCACTAGATTTCCCCCATAGTGGGTTGATGATGTCTGAGATGAGATATTTCTTATGCAAGAGGGAAAGCCAACACATGCTAGCTTTCCCCCATAGTGGGATGTTGTCGAAGACGAGCTCATGTTTTTGTAAGAGGGAAATCTAGCACGCACTAGCTTTCCCCCACGGTGGGATGATGTTGTCCGAGATGAGCTTGTGCTTGTGCAAAAAGGAAAACTAGCACGCGCTAGCTTTTCCACATGATGGGATGATGTTGTTCGAGATGAGCTCGTGCTTGTGTAAGAGGGAAAGCTAGTAGACGCTCGCTTTCCTCCATGGTGGGATGATGGTGTCCAAGATGAGCTCGTGTTTGTGCAAGAGAGAAAGCTAGCACGTGCTACCTCTCACCCACAGTGGGATGATACTTTTCGACATGATTTCTTGCTTGTGCAAGAGGGAAAGGTAGCACATGCTAGATTTCCCCCATAGTGGGTTGATGATGTCCGAGATGAACTTGTTCTTGTGAAAGAGGGAAAGCTAACACGCACTAGCTTTCTCCCACAGTGGGATTATGTTTTACAAGATGAGCTCGTGCTTGTGCAAGAGGGAAAGTTAGCATGTGCTAGCTTCCCTAGATGGCGGGATGATGTTGTCCGAGATGAGCTTGTGCTTGTCCAAGTGGGAAAGCTAGTACGTGCTATATTTCCCCCATGGTGGGATGATGTTTTCCATGATGAGCTTGTACTTGTGCAAGAGGTATCTTCCCGCATGGTGGGATGATGTTGTTCGAGATGAGATCATGCTTGTGTAAGAGGAAAATCTATAACATGCTAGCTTTCCCCCACGGTGGGATGATGATATCTGAGATAAGCTTGTGCTTGTGTAAGAGGGAAAGCTAAAACACACTAGTTTTCCCCCACGGTGGGTTGATGTTGTCTGCGATGAGCTCGTGCTTGTGCAAGAGGGAAATCTAGTGCTAGCTTTCACCCACGGTTGGATGATGTTGTCTGAGATGTGCTCATGCTTGTGCAAGAGTGACGATTAGCATGTGATAGATTTCCCCTATGGTTGGATGATGTTGTTCAAGATGTGGTCTTTCTTATGCAAGAGGGAAATCTAACACATGCTAGGTTTCCCCACGGGTGGGATGATGTTGTTCGTGATGCATTCCTTCTTGTGCAAGATGGAAATCTAGAGCGTGTTAGATTTCCCTCTTGGTGGGATGATGTTGTTCGAGATGTGCCCCTGCTTGTGAAAGAGGGTAAGCTAGAATGCACTATCTTTCCCCCATGATGGGATGATGTTGTTAAGAGGGAAAACTAGCACGCACAAGTTTACCCCCACTCTGGGATGATGTTCAAGATGTGCTCCTACTTGTGCAAGAGGGAATGCTAACACGTGCTAGCTTTCCATCATGGTGGGATGATGTTGTTCGATATTCTCATGTGCTTGTGCAAGAGGGAAAGTGATGTTGTTCAAGATACACTTGTGCTTGTGTAAGAGGGAAAGCCAACACACACTAGCTTTCCCCCACGATGGAATGATGTTGTTTGAGATGTGAACTTGTGCTTGTGCAAGAGGAAAACATAGCATGTGTTATATTTCCCCCACAGTGGAATCATGTTGCTCAAGATGTGCTTGTTCTTGTGCAAGAGGGAAAGATAGCATGCTAGCTTCCCCCCACAGTGGGATGATGTTATTTGAGATGCACTTGTTCTTGTGCAAGAGGGAAAGCTAGCATGCACTAGCTTTCCTCAATATTGGAACATTTGTTTTTGAGATGCACTTGTGCTTATGCAAGAGGGAAGGATAACTATCATGTGCAATCTTTCCTCCATGGTAGAATGATGTTGTTTAGGATGTGCTTGCGTTTTTGCAAGAGAGAAAGCTAGCATGAATTAGATTTTCACCATGGTGGAATGTTGTTGGTCAAGATGCGCCTCGATAGTGGAACGATTTTTTTTGAGATGCACTTGTGCTTATGCAAGAGGGAAGGATAAATAGCATGTGAAAGCTTTCCTCCATGCTAGAATGATGTTGTTCAGGATGTGCTTGCGTTTGTGCAAGAGGGAAAGATAACATGCATTAGCTTTTCCCCATGGTGGAATGTTGTTGGTCAAGATGCGCTTGTGCTTCTATAAGATGGAGTGCTAGCATGCACTAGTTTTACCCCATGGAGGAATGATGTTGTTCAAGATGTGCTTTTGTTTGTGCAAGAGAGAAAGATAGCATGCTAGCTTTCCCTCACAATGCAATGATGTTGTTTTAGATGCATTTGTGCTTGTGCATGGTCGGATGATGTTTGATATGCACTTGTGCTTTTGCAAGAGGGAAAGGTAGCACACACTAGCTTCCCCCCATGGTGGAATGCTATTGTTTGAGATGCACTTGCGCTTGTGCTTGTGCAAGAGGGAAAGATAACTTTCCATCGCAATGGAATGATGTTGTTCGAAAAGTGTTTGTGCCTTTGCAAGAAAGAAAACTAGCATGCATTATTTTTCCACCACAGTGGAATGATGTTGTTAGAAATGCGCTTGTACTTTTGCAAGAAGGAAAGCTAGCACACACTAGTTCCCCCCCACAGTTGAATGATGTTGTTTGAAATGTGCGTGTGCTTGTGTGCTAGTTTTCCCCCACAATAGAGTGATGTTGTTTGAAATGCATTTTTTCTTGTACAAGAAGGAAAACTAGTATAGGATAGGTTTCCCCTACAGTGGAATGATGTTGTTCGAAATGTGCTTTTTCTTGTGTAAGAAGAAAAACTAGCATGTGCTAGCTTTCCTCCACAGTGGAATGATGTTATTCGAAATGTGCTTGTGCTTGCCCAAGAATGAAAACTACCACAAGCTATATTTCCTTTCTAATGGAATGATGTTTGAAATGCTCTTGTGCTTGTGCAAAAGGGAAAGCTACCATGCGCTATCTTTCCTCCACAGTGGAATCATGTTGCTCGAAATGCCCATGTTCTTGTGTAATATGGAAAACTACCATGCACTATCTTTCCTATATAGTGGAATGATGTTGTTCGAAATGCACTTGTGCTTGTGTAAGAAAGAAAGCTAGCACGCGCTAGTTTTCCTACATAGTGGAATGATGTTGTTTGAGATGTTCTTGTGCTTGTGCAAGAAGGAAACTTATATACCCTAGTATGAATCGAAAAGGTTGGATTGGATTGTAGTGTTTTTTACAAGTTAATATCTAACATTTAAATACTGTCCAAGTCTTGGCATGATGAAAACACATTTGTGGTAATTTTGAGTTTTGATTGATGGGATCATAAGTTTATTTTCATCGTAATCAACTATTTGGATGCATCTATACATCCATGTGAATTAGCCGATCTTTGTAATGGTTACATAATGGTTTCACGACTTGGAAGACATGGTTGATTGGCATTCCAATGCGCTACAAAATAAATCTACCTTAACCTTACATTTGAACCATGCTACTTAACTTTATTGTTTAGATTTGTGAATTTTATAGATGTTCAATAATAGTATTATCTTTGAAAATTGGCCATTTGATAGAGTTTCATGGATGCAACAAAATAAAGTGATTGAATTTTTGTTGGGAATTATGTTTAGATGTTGTATAAGTTTGATTTATCTTAAATGTTGTAAAAAAGTTACATAATACTAATGCTTAATGCTTGCAAAAGCATAGACAAAGTCTGATAGCTTAAATGGTTTTAGAGAAGCCTAGCTCTTCTATAAATTGTCATTTTGTTAGTTCTATATGTTAAAATTGTCCAAATAAGTGTTGCCTGAGTTGTTGGCATGTATAATAGAGTGTTCAAGGGACAACCTAGAAGATGACAATCATGCTTTGGTTGCATGTTATAAAATGGTTGGGAAATCCTCTCAACTTTTTTGTTTAGTAATTTGGTGTTTCAGTCCCGGTCTAGTTTGCAAATGCTTGTTGTTTGGTCAAGTGAGTCTAGTAGCAAATTATTTCTTTTGGTTAGGTGTTGAGATGTAATTGTATGATTGAAACTGAGTGAATTATACAACCTCAAATGTGAAATGATTGGCTATCTCATTTTCCTACATTGAAAAATTAAAAAAAAATGTGAAGTTGTGTTGATTTTGGATCTCGAGGGATAATGATAAGGGTTTGTCACCTTTGAATTTAAAACAATTCCTTTGGTTTTAGTTGTGTCATTGAGTTCTTGGAATTAGACTTGAAGAATAGTATTAATGTTCCATTAAATGCAATATCAATGCCTAGTTGGTCCTTCCTACCTACTATTCCTTTTAAGTGTTGAATGTCGGGTTTCAAGATGAGTTTCAAGCTTGTATTGGCTTTGGAACAAGCTAAATTAGAGCCACGATTATGAAACAATAAATATATTCAAATCTAATGTTGTTGTGGGCACTACATTTATTTTTGTCATAGATGGAAAGCTAGAAGTTGTTATCTTTCCTTTAGGAACAATAACAGGTATGTTCCATTGTTGAGGGTTACTTTGTCTTTACATTATCTTTTAGCACAATCCCATGTAGCAATATGAACATGCTTTTCCCTAGCCCTACTTCTGATTCCCCTACATGATAAGCCATGTTTTTTGGTCTCTAGAAAAAGAAAGGAGGTGATTTCACCCTAACCAAGGTTAGTGTTCTAATGTTGTCACCAACAATGCACTTATGCTTCTGCTAGATGGAAAGTTAGCGGTTTCTACCTTTCTTTATAGCACACACACAATGATGAAATCAATGCTTTGAGGGTGCCTTAGTCCTAAAAACCACCATGGTTAGTGTCCTACCTTTGTATGTGCCCTTTTATTGGATCTATAACATGCTAATAAGATCCACAATGATGCAATAAGAAGTGTATTTAAACTTGATGTTGTTGATGGCTCCGCACTTGTGCTTTTACTAGAAGGAAAGAAAGTAGTTGCCAACGTTCATTTCCACACAACCTCAAGGCTTCAAAATAGCTATAATAGTGTTATTTTTATCCAATTTCAGATTTTATGAATTGTAGGGTGTTATTTCAAAGTGTATATGCGCAATGTACCTAAGATGGATTCAATTGGGCCAGAGGCTCTCTCACTCAAAGTTGATGCAATCAATTCTCTAAGGGTGCTTTTGTTTTCACAATCACCATGGTTAGTATTATGGTTTGATGTGTGCCCATTTATTATCTCTGGAACAATCTAATAATATCCAATATTATGAAACAAGAAATGTATTCAAATCGGGTGTTGTTGTGGGCTCTTGGCTCTACATTTTTTCTTTCCATAGCTGAAAAGCCAATGGTTACTAGTTTTCCTTCAAGAAAAATCACAAGTATGCAATCATTGCTCAAGGTTTTCCTTTTTCCTCACATTCCCTTTTATCACAAGATCATGTAGTAGTATGAACATGCTACACCCTCACCATACTTTAAATTCCCCTATGTGATGAACAATGCTTATTGGTTGCTAGACAAAGAAAGGAGGTGTTTCACCTAAACAAAGGTTAGTGCCCCGATATTGTTATCAACATTGTTCTTGTACTTTTGTTAGAATAAAATATAGTGGTTGTGGTTGTTAGCTTTCCTTCTAACAGAAGCACAAAGATGCAATCATTGCTCTGGGGGTGCCTTTATCCTAACAATCACCATTGTTAGTGTTTTTTCTTTGTGTGTGACCTTTGATTGCCTCTAGAATAAGCTAAGAAGGTAGATGATGCAATACAATGTGTATTTAACTAATTTTTTTGTTGGTTTTGTACTTGTTCTTTTGTTGGAAGGAAATATAATAGTCACTAGATTTTGTTATGGCACAAGCACAAGGATGTAATCAAAAGGTTTTGAGTTGGCTAGAATAGTGGGACTCCTGTCCAATTTCGAAGAACATGAACTGTTGGGTGTTATTTAAAAGAACATATACATAGCATACCTAAGGCATATTCAATTGGGCCCAAATATCTCTCGATCCTAATGCAAAATCAAGGAAAGAAGCTCCAATGTGGGATTGGGATTCATGCAATCCTTTCACAATTTTCCAAGAATTTGAAGCAATTGTAGGGCACAAAGTTCTGTTTCTAAAATTGGGTTTTATTGTAAGAGGAAAATTATTTTAATTCTTGCAATATATCCTCTTGCTTTTGTGGAGAATATTCCTTTGAGTTTTTGAGGATTTTTTCTGGAAATGAGTTTTGAGCTTTGAATCTAAGATTGAAAATACAATTGAGAGATCAATCTCGAGCCAAAAGAACTAGATGTTATATAAAGGTATGAATCATGATATCAATCAATCAATGGATGTTTTATGAGACCAAATAATGGTTATGAGTTATTTTGTGCAGTCTGGTTTCCAATAGATTTGTTGTGCATAATCACTGTTACAATATTATTTTTCTTGATTTATGCAAGGTCTATAAAATAAAGAATGCATGTTGTAGTTTAATTTTAAATATTATAAAATATTGACATCAATTATTTGGAAGCACCGCTAAAAGTTAAAACACACCTAATATATATATTTTTAACAATAATCCTCTTAACAATAGTAATTGTGAAATGAAATAGTTAAGGTGCAATTCATGGTATAGATCCCACACTTTAAGAGATCAATGCAAAATTATTTATCGATAGCTAAATTTCTAGTCCACCAAGATTGTATCCTAGAAGTAACATTAGGCTCGTTCCATATACTAACATTTTAATTTATCCTTCCAAGGAATGCCATAGTTTATTTTTGGTTCTATTCGGTAACTGAAACAACTGTACTATGGAAAAGGCTAATATTAACTATATTTAAACCTCCAAGATCCAATACAGGATATGTTATTTCCATTAAAGAAATGAAAAATGAGAATCTGTTTTAAGATCACATAATCAATATTGCCGCTCCAAATTTGAAATCCACAAGAAATCCACAAAGTCATGGGATAAATATTGTTTCTCCAACGAATCTTGAAGACTTTTTTACCTCTAAGGTAACATCTCCTAGAGTAGCAGTCCTTGAACCTTCCATATTTTCTTAGACGAGTCCCCAAATGAAAACTCACAATACCATCCTTGCATATATGCATTTTCTAAACTAGATGTTACGTCCCATAAATTCACAAACATTTTCTTAGCTAATTACATAGATGCAACGGGTTGCAATAGAACCCCAAGGCCTTGGTCATTGTTTGATGCAATCACCTTTCCAATCTTCTTTATATGGGTTGGGATACCTTAGTATATTTTCACCTCATTGTGTGGTTGTGGAACATCATAATGCATGTGGGTCTCTCTTATCAGTATATATGGTTCAACCTTAAATTCAAGAATTTCTACTTTTTCCAAGAGCAGAAAATAGAGCCATGGTTCTTGTGACTTGAGAGCTCATGTGACTCCAAATTAATGGTCTAATTGGGGCTTCTCCAATTGGTAAAGTTTACTAGGGAGTTCAAGGAGAAGATTTGAGCAAATAAAAGAAGTTGACCTCATTTGTCCCTCGCAATTATGAAGAAATAGATTTGTCTTGGGTACAAACAATGGTAAAGAAACTACACCATATCATAAATATGGAGGAAATGTAAGTTGTTCTAAAGAAACACCACACAAGGGGAAAATAGAAAATGTTGACCGTTTAGTTTTGGGTGCCTAGATTGAACATATGCAACTTGATCAGATTGTAACTTGAGATTAGGATTATTTATTTGGAGTTGTGGTAGGGTGGGATGGGCTCATTTAAAATTCAATTTTTTTTTTTACTATTTCTGTTATAAAATTCCCCATTTTGGTTTAGGAAATAGTCTAGTTTTCTACCTTTCATCAGAATTACACTAGCAATAAATTTGGGAGGGAAGAATGGAAAAAGAAAATAGGGAAATTTGAACACACAAAATGGAATTCCTAGTGGTTGGGAGGGAAGCATGGAAAATTCAAATAGGGAAATTTGAACACACAAAATGAAATTCCTAGTGGTTGGGAGGGAAGCATGGAAAAAGAAAATAGGGAAATTTGAACACACAAAATGGAATTCCTAGTGGTTGATAAATTGAATATCTCTTAGGTGGTATACTATAGAATGATTATTTTTTTCTCAACATGGAAATTACAGATGTTATTTTGTTTACTAATCATTAGAAACTATATATATATTTACTTTGAAAGAATTGAGCAGAGAAATGTTGTCTATTGGTTCCTCTGCACAAGTCCTTGGAAGAAATCCAACATGTGGCATCTTGTAGCATTTTTATTTTATCAAATGTGAAATCCATAATAGGTTTTAGAGAGTAACCTCTAAGGTTGTAACTGGAAAAAACTATGATTTTCATTGTCTACTGTTATTTTTTGTGCCTAAACTCAACTAAAGTTTGTAGGTGGTAATTTTGGGGTAACATTTTTGTAGATTGAAGCGAATGGTTGTAAGTTTTGACTTCCTATAGAATATTTCAAGTTTGTAGAATCTAATGGAACAACATGATTTTATAGTTAATAATTTTGGTAAGCTTTACCAGAATGATGGCATGTACATTTTGCAAAAATTTAAGGATGACAATCCATTGTTTGTCATGTAACTTCAATTTATTGACTAGGAGGAAAACAATTTATGCATACATTTTTTTTGAACTACAATATCAGTCTCTTGTGATGTCCTTACAACTATTATGCTCTAAATGGATTGCCTAAAACCATAAGTTTCATTTGATAAGGTACCATTGTATTACCTTTTATTGTTTGAATATTTTTATTTATTGAAAGTGAATTTATTTCATAATTTTGTTTGATCCAAGGGAGCTCCTTTCTTGTTGCCTTTGTATTTGGCTAGTAGAATCTTTTCTTTTCCTATAAACATGTTTTAATGCATGGTTAGCTTAAACGTTCCATGTTGATATCATTACATCATATATTGAATATAAAAGAAATATGGAGTTTTATTAAATTTCTTTTTAATATCATTTCAAAGACATTATTTACTATGATTGGAGACTATTTTCTTAACTTTAAGAAAATCATTGAAATTCCTCTTCTCTAATGTGTTAAAGGGTGCTAGCTCAATGGAAGAGCGCCTGCCTTACAAGCAGGAGGTTGGTGGTTTGATTCCTCCGTGCCCTAACATAAATTAGCATAAGATATTATAATTTATTTTAAGAAAATGATCTTTATGTTAATTTATATAAGTGGTTAGCCATTTGTTTTTATACATTTGCATAGACTTGTCAATTTATATAAGTGGTCAGCCATTTGTTTTTATACATTTGCATAGACAAAAATATTTGCATAGACTTGTAAATTTTGCTTGCTATTCTAATTTGGCATACAAAATCATTTATTGACTTTTGTTTTCATATATGCATTAATATGCATTAATATATGTGTTATGTAATTTTTGAAATAAAATCCCATGTAAATAGAGTTGCATTTCTTTAAAAAAACACATAATTAATTGATAATTAGTGCTAAGTGGACTATTGAGGCTTATTGGAGATGTGTCATAGATGAATGTAAAGTGTAAAGCATTTGATTTTCCTATCCATAACTTTTTGTAACTTTTTATTCTTAAATCAATTGAAATCATCGCATATAACCCAAAAGACGCATATTTATTTGTTGACTTTTATTTACTTATATGCATTAATATAAGTGCATAAATGTGATATAATATGAGTGTATAAATGTGATATATAATTTTTGAAACAAAACTCCATATAAACAACGATGCATTTCTTCCAAAAAAAACTTATAATTTCCTAATAATGAATGCTAAGTGGACTATTCATGGTAATGAGAGATGGGTCAGAGATGAATGACTTAGAACTTTTTAAATTATAAGGTATTTGATTTCTCAATCCATAACTTTTTATAAATATGTATTCTTAAATCAATTATTTATAATTGCAATCATCTTATATAAGCCAATTTAAGGACATTGACTTCTATTTACCTATATTATGCATTAATATGAGTGTATAAATGTGATGTAATTCTTGAAATAAAACTTCATGTATATAAAAATGTATTTCTTAAAAAAACATAGAATTAATTGATAATGAGTGTTAAGTGGACTATTTTTCATTGGATATGGGTCATAAATAGATGTCTTTGAACTTTTTCATTGTATGGCATTTGATTTATCCACCCATAAATTTTTGTAAATTTGTATTCTTAAATCAATTATTAGTGATTGAAAGGATTTCATATAAGCCAACAAGGCACAAAACTATTTATTGAATTTTATTTAATTATATGCATCAATGCATGTATATATGTGATATGGATTTTTGAAATAAAACTCACATTTCTTACTAATTAGAATGAATTAATAATGAGTCCTAAGTGAGCTATTCAGACTAATGGGAGATGATTAAAAAATGAATGACTTTGAATATATGATTAAACATGAAAATCAATATCTTAATTTTGATCATTTATTTGTAGTTACATTAAACACTAATCATTAATAATCAAATAAAATGGGGACATATACAAAGTTCAACTAAAAACCTTGAAAAATGTGTTACAACATCTATCTCTTATGCATTTAAAATTATTATGCTTTTCTCCTCCTTTTGGTGAAAGTAATGCCCAACCATGATTGATTTTTCTCTGGTTGGTTGACACTATTACATCAGGTCAGTGGTTTTGTAGAATCGACAATGAGGAGAGATCAAGATCCATTTCCTGCGTACTACTCTTCAAAGACCCTTGCTTTCACTTCCTAATCCTAGCATTGGTTCTCAGAGGAAAGTCACTTACTTAAGTCCACACTAGGCATCTCAATAGATTGACTTCCTCCGTGGAATATATTAAGGATTTATAAAAAACTCAATGTTAATGAAGTCCATGTAGTAGAATATTTCCAAATTTAATGAAATGTGTGTTACTTCCGTATATGCGCATATAAATAAGCCAACCTCTTCCGTAGATGTGCATACATGGATTCCTTATATGTACATTTACAAAAGGGATTCCGTATATGTGCAATTATGAAAGTGGTTGACTTCCATATATGCACATATAAGGAAGCTGACCACTTCCGTATATGTGCATATATAGAATTCGGTCACTTCTATATATGCACATATACAGAAATAGTCAACTTCCATATATGAAAAATATACAGAAGCCCACCATTTTCGTATATGTGCATACACGGAAACTGAATTTCGTATGAATATAGGAAGTCATCCACTTTCGTAAATGCACATATATAGAATCCCATCCATAAATGTACATTTATAGAATCCGTATATGAGAATTTACAGAAGTGGTCGACTTCCTTATATGCGTATATACATAAGTTGGCCACTTCTATATATGTGCATATACGAAAGTGGTCAGATTCCATATATGTGCATATACAGAAGCCAACTGACTTATGTATATGCGCATATATGGAAGCCGACCATTTCTGAAAGTGTGCATATACAGAAGCTGGACACTTCAGTATATGTGTATATACTGAAGGTGGCTTCCATATATGTGCATTTACGAAAGTGGCCAGCTTCCATATATGCACATATACTAAACTTACCAAATTATGTATATGCGCATATACAGAAGTGATCATATTCCTTACATGTGCATATATGCAAGATGACCACCTCCATACATGTGCACATATACGAAAGTGACCGACTTATGTATATGTGTATATACGGAAGATCACCGACTTTTGTATGTGCACGTATACGAAATTCAACTATTTCCCTAAGTGTGCATATACGTAAGCTTCCATATATATGCAACATTTATGGAAGGTGGCATATACCCACATGAATCTAAGCTTCCATATATATGCATAATATATTCACATGAATCCCTTTGAATGCATTATATGGTTGAAACCCACCTTCTGTATTACCCTACCTTCCCAGTTTCTGCAAGGTCTAGGACGTCATAAAAACCATTATAGTCTAAGCAACCATTCTACATACACTCAAAAGGAATTTCAACATGGTTTAGGATCACATAAAGAAACAAGTTGATCAAGGTCATTCATAATGCCCCTTCTAGTGGTAGCGCATCATACAACACTTGTATACAGATCAACCTAGATATTTCAAATCCCTCCATAGATAAACCAATCAATCGCCTGACAACTATAGTGCCACTGAGAAAAGTAGTTGGGAAGATACTCTCTAGTACCTAGGTAGTCGGGTAGTATGGCTAAGGGCACATTATAGCCTCCTTAGTTGGTTCCCTGAGATATTGGGCTGAGTACTATTGTTGGACCTCGCACGTATATCGGAGAGATACAACACAGGGAAAGCCCTTGTCTGTAGAAACATTGAATACCTAACCCTTGGGACAAAAACAGAAACAGAACATACAAGATATATTGACGTGCAACTTTACCTCTTGCATTCTCTTTTTGATATTACTACACATTTTTTCTTGTGATAGGGAAGGAATTAGACCATAGGTAAAGGGTTATATGGGTAGAGGTGATGGGGTCCCAAGCATCATTATATGGCCCTGACATGAAGGTGGTTAGGGTAGAGGTAAGGAACCAATAAAAGAGGGAATTAGTGGCTTGGGGGAAATGAGGATGTAATTGGAGGAAAGGAGAGAGAATCCATGGGGGAGGTAGGATGAAGGGGGAGGAGGAGAGGAGGTGAGGGAGATCCAAATAAGAAAGGGAGATGGGTTAGACTAGGGGATTAAAGCATGACAGGGTGGGATGAGAGGGGGAAAAGGGAAGGAGGTGAGAATATGTGAAGGATGGATAAAGGAAATGAGGGAGGAGTCAAGGGGGAGCGGGTAGAAATATCAAGGGGGAGGAGGAGAGGGACTTAGGGAGGGCCAAAGGGGAAGGGGGATGTGGTGGGATAAGGAGGTGAGAAGAGGCAAAGGGTCAATGGGTAGGGGAGAGTTCATGGTGAGCATGGAGGAAAGGAGGGAAAATCCATCATAGGGTTTGGAGAGGAAGTGATAATGGAAGAAATTTGGATGGGAATGGGATGAAAAGGGTGGGGGAGGAGAATCCAGGGAGATAAATGAGACTAGAAGAGGTAGGCATGAGTGTTTTAGGTGAGAAGAACAAAAGGAGAGGAGGTGATAAAAGGTGAAGGGTGGATGGGTAGGAGAGGGAGAGTGGTGAGAATGAAGGATAGGAGGAAGGATCCAAGGGATAGGGTGAGGAAAGTAAAACAAGGAGATGGAGAGTGAGAGAAGAGGTGAGGGATAGGAAGAGGGGAAATGGGGATGTAGTGGGATAGGGGAGGGTGAAAATGAAGGGGAGAGAGGGTGGAGTTGATGAAGGGGTTGTGAAAAGAGGTGAGTGGAGAGGGAAGCTAGATGGGTATGGGTGGAAAAGGGGGAGGGGTGAGAAGAGGGGGAGATAGGTGAGAGGAGGTGGGTATTGTTACACATTATTTTCTTCATCCTTATGACCGTTAATGATGTAAACCTATCTTTTTCCTTCAGAGGGGTCAGTGGCCTGAGTTCCTGAAGAGAGAAGGGAGAAGAACTTTTCCTGAGAAAAGAGGTTGCATTCTCCTTTGTAAAAAGCTTATAAAAAGGAAGTTCACAGGTTGCCTATGTAATAGGGTGAGAGAATGCCTAATTCTCGCAGGCTGCATCATAGCTAGGGTGCGAACATTTTGCAGGTTGCACTATAAGCAGGGTGCGAGAATGCTTATACGTGGGAAAAACAAGCGTTTTCTCGAATCTTCTAGAAGGAGAAACTTCCATGGTGAGGTGGCATCTGAATGGTTTGGATCTTACTCTCTTTCAAGATTTAGTGGGATCATCCTAACCTCCTCACCTTATCCTCTTCAACTTATAAAAGGAGAGGAGTTCTCATGGAGAAAGTTAGCTTTGATTGGCTTGGAATTATTAGCTTGGTTGGAGTGGCTTTGAGATTTTCCTTTGTCAAGATAGATTGTGAATATTATCAGATCTATGCTCTCATAATTCTTGGAGTGAAAGTGTGTGGGGAACGAAGGACAGTTGGAAGGGACCTTATGACATCAAGGCCATGGTTGTAATGTTCTACTTTCAATTAATATGATACAGTGGCATGTCCCTTTCCCATAAAGCTATTCTCACTTTATTGTGTAATTCCTTGATCATACACATAAGTTGATATTTGAATATATTTTTCTATCTTCACCTTGGTTGGTTTGCGTTGTCTTGGTCTTGACTTCACGAGAGCACCGAAGTAAAGCGGGAGCAATAGAGACCCTAGGAAGCAATACTAAGGTATGCCACTTGTTCCTTCCTACTAGCTAAGTCAATGGTCAAAACTTAGGGAAAGAGTCATGTCCTGTCCTATTTTGTTCTAGATCTAGGTGGATTTAGGGAGATCAGTTAGTGTCCACACCTACCGATTAGTCTGATAACAGGTATGCAGGGGTGGTGCAAGAGAGGAAAAGGGGGAGGAGGTAAAAATTAATATATTTTATTGAATGATAAATATGAATACAATGACTGATAACATTTTTTGTATAGACTAAGTAAAAAATTGTACTAATAATTAATTAATCCATGTCCATGAGCCATATTTAGGTATATAGGTACATCAATTCCTTTATCGATTTAATTTTCCAAATTATATTTAAGGAAGTATATTTTTATTCTTCTCAAGTTTGGCATCTTTTTCTTTCTTCTCGTAATGTGGGGAATATTTCTATTATATTTGGAAGCTAGTATTGGATATCAATTTTAGCCTCCTTTCTTCTTCAATTGGTGAAAGTTGTTATATTATCCATGCTCTAAGAGTCTATGAGTGATGGTTTGAAAGGAAAAATAAATAAGAGAGGAAAGAGTTGTGACGCGAAATACCCAAATGAAGAGGAGAATTTCATCAATAGGTTGGTTATGTTTTTCAAGTGATAGCGGTACCTATATACTTATATACCTGGTTAGAGGGAAAGAATGACCTTAATAGGTAATTTTTTGGGGAGAAGAGAGGGAGATAAGTGACACCAGGGTCCAAGAGAGGTGGGCATGATAGGGTGGGGTGAGAGAGGAAAAGGGGGAGGAGGTGAGAAAATGTGAAGGGTAGATGGGTAGGGGAGGGGGAGTGGTGGGCATGAAGGATAGGAGGAAAGAGACAAGGTGAAGGGTGAGACAATTTGAGAGGGGAGTTGGAGAGAATCAAAGGGTTGGTTAGAGGGGAAGGGAGGATGATGTTGTGTATGGGAGGGTGAAGATGAGGGGAAGAGAACATGGAGGGGATGAAGGAGTTAGGAGAGGAGGTGAGCAAAGAGGGAAGGTGGAAAAGGGGGAGGGGCGAGAAGAGGGGGAGATAGGTGAGACAAGAGGAGGTGTGTATGAGGGGGTGGTGCAATAGAGGAAAAGGTGGAGAAGAAGGGTTTATGGATAGGGGAGGGAGATAGGTGACACAAGGAGATAGGTGTGACTAGGATATGTGGACATGAGGGGGTTGGGTGAGAGGGGAAAAGGAGGAGGTGGTGAGAGAAGATAGATCATTTTCAATTCCCTCAGATACATATATTCTCCTCCAAACCACCTAGTGGCATTGACATCCACAATAATATCCCAATGATACTCTCAAGATTCCATGTGTGGTTGTTCAAGGCATCCTTATTGGCTCAATATGGATAGAAGTTTCCTTTAGGCCCTAATTCTCATGTTTCCTCTCCTGGCCATGTCTATGGTTGTGAGACCCATACCTAGTGCTAAAAAATACTAGTGCTACATATATACCTAGTTAGAGGTAAATAATGCCCTCAATAAGTCATTTGTGGCCATTCAAATTTTTTTTCCTGGCCCCATAAGTGTATACGATTCCTTTAGGGCCTAACTCTTGGGTTTGTTCCTTTGAACATATCTGATTTCCAGAGACTCATAATCAATATTGAAAAAATTATAATGTTGAGTATTCCCATAGGAAGACTAAGGATACCCTTGAAACGTCCTTTGTGGTGAGTAAATTTATTTTTGATGACTTTAGATGCCTACAAGATTCCTTTGGAACAATATTGTTATGCATACCTTGTGAATACTTAGAAATGAAAGTGTGTGTGTGATCCATATGGATGTCGGTGGCCTCACACCTATTCCAACTGGCTCATTTTGGCAGTTTTTTCCCTAGTTTTTGGGTCCCTGACTTCCAGGGTCATTTTGAGGCCCTAAACAACATTTTTTAGGGCTTGCCACAGTCAAAATGGCCTTTGATAGATAGAATAAAAATGTGTAGTCCTCAGATAGACCTTTCCAACGAGCTATCGTGCACCTAAAACATATATTGTATGCAAAATTTACGACCCTGGGAAGTTTATGTACTAACTTACCCAAATGGGGCCCACATGACTTTTCATGCATCATCTACTAGCATTAGGTTTTTGGATGTATAGGGTTTTTGACATTCCTTTTTATTGTAAAAATGTCTTCAGAGCCTCATTGTAATCATATTCTTGTGAATGAATGTAACTGCCACATATCTTCTCAGAGATAAGCCACCACCATTCTAGCAATCTTATATCCGTTGCATTTTACAGTTTCATCTTATTTCCTTATTAAATAGAAACCAATTTTACTGTATATCTGTTATTTTGTGTTAAGCCTATTTTGATAATAATTTGTATTCATTTCATTCTGCAAATATATTCTGGATCAGTGGTATCAGAGCGGTCTTCTCCTTGTCATTCTTAATGCATGTCCCCAACGAGGTCAGGGTACAAAGAATTGGGTCTCGAGCTTGTTTCTCTTAAGGAAAAAAGCTCTTGCATGTCCAAACGACCTCTCACGGAAGAAGAAAATAAATATGACGAGACAAGAGATCCCTTTAAAATGTTTCTCAAGGAATCCCTCACGCAACAGAGGAATGAGATGATGGACAGTTTTGCGCAAATCCTTCAGCGACTACCAACAAGCGATGCATATTCCTCAAATGGAGGCATCACCCCCTTCAAGTTACAAATCAAATTTGATATTCCTATATTTAAAGGTCAGATAGACACATATGTGGTAGACAAATGGTTGAATCTGCTAGAAGGGTATTTCTCTGTCCATAACTTCTCGAATAGAGAAAATATTACTTTTGCACTCCTCAAAGCCATCCCCCATGTCAAATATTGGTGGGAAAATTTTTGTGAGTAAAAGGAAACAGAGGAAACCTGGGAGTCCTTCAGGGATGTTATTAAGGAACAATACTACCTTGTGGGAAGTTACGATGACATGTACACAAAATGGACCATGCTGCGGTAGGAAAGAGACCAAGTGGTGCCCGAGTTCACAAATATATTCCATACCTTGCGCACCAAGATGGGTATCAAATATTCTAAGCGACATATGGTTCTCAAGTATCACGGAGGTATACATAGATACATCCAGGCCGAAATGGATTTTCTGTACATCTCATCCTTGGGCACGACATACCGATATGCCGTCAAAATTGAGAATAAGCTCAAACAAAAGACACAACAATTTGGGCCTGGGAACCCTTCATAGTGAAAGGAAGGAAAGGGTGTCCCCAACCCACATAACAAAGGATAGTGAAAAGACAAATATCCTTAGGACAACCAGTCCAAGAAATAAGCAAAGAAGGACATCAAAAAGACAAAGAAAGATACCGGGAAGTGGTGCGACTTCCATAAGAGCCCCTAGCATAACACTATTGATTGTCGCTCAAAGTAGTCATTGGTGGCTGAGTTGAAATACTTTGAATTAGATGTGGGTTTTGAATCTGAGTCAGAACTAGAAAGGGAGAGACAGATCATTGACACAGAACCCAATGTTACCGTTGCTACCACCAAGCTCTATCCCAGTGAACCAGATGAGCTAGAGGAAGGAGAGCGCCTTTTTCATTCATAGATGTGGGTGAAGGGTACCCTGTTGCACTTCATCATTGATAGAGGTAGCCAGAAGAAACTCATATTAGAAGAGGTTTTCAAGAGACTCACCCTACCGAAAATGCCACACCCACAACCCTACACCATCGAATGGCTCCACCAAGGAAGTAACATCCGCGTCAGCCAACAATGTCACATGTCATACGACATCAAGCCCTTCAAAGGAGAGGTATTGTGTGATGTTGCCACTCTCAAAGTTTCTAATGCTCTTTTGGGCCAACCATATTTATGGAAACATCATGTTGTATACGAGTCTAGGCCTATTAATGTTATTATTACTTTGAACAAGAAATTGTACAGGATACCTGAGGCAGTCCCACCTAGTGTTATTTCCTTGATCTATGTCAAGCAATGAAGAAAGGTCATCTTTCAGACAAGGAATTTTTTCTTCTTTTTGATTCTCTCTCAGAATGAGCGAAAGATCGCAGCCACATCCAGGGTATCAACGACCTATATCTCCACACAACATAAGAAAGTGGATAAGGTCATGGAAGAATACTCAAATATCTTCTCCTCACCTACTGGGGTACCTCTACACTGTCATGTCAAACACCCCATCGATATGAACCTTGACGCACCGCTTCCCAATGGGATAGTCTACCACCGCTCTCTGTTAGAGAATGAGCAGATCAAGCAGGAGATCCAAGAACTGCTCCACAAGGGGCACATTCATCCCAACTCATCACCTTGCGAGAGCCCAATCGTGCTGGTACAAAAGAAAGATGGAACCTAGTGAATCTACATTTATTATCATGCCCTGAATAAAATCATAGTTAGAAACCGGTACCCCATTCCTCGAATCGATGACCTACTTGATGAACTTATGGCGGTCAAATACTTCAGTAAGATTGATCTGAAGTCTGGCTACCACTAGGTCCCGATAGAATAGACAGATGTATGGAAGACTGCCTTCAAGTCAAAGAAAGGTCTTTTTGAATGATTGGTCATTCCCTTTGGTTTGACAAATGCTCCAGCCACTTTCATGAGGATGATGGATGATGTCCTACTACCATTCACCAATAATGTTTTAGTACTGTATCTGGATGTCATCCTCATTTACAGAAAGACTTGGGAAGAACACTTGCAACATCTTCAACAGGTTCTGCACACCCTACGACAACACCAGCTCTATGCCAACTTGGAAAAATTCTCCTTCGGCATGGACAGGGTTAATTACTTGGGCTACATCATTGATCAACATGGAATACATGTGGATCCAACCAGAATCCAAGTCATTCATGACTGTCTAGCCCCAACCAAACTCATTGAGCTTCGGAGCTTCTTGGGCCTTGCCAATTTCTACCACAGGTTCATGTTGGGATTCTCCCATATTGCATGGGCCCTCAACCAAGTAACTAGGGGTAGTGGTAAGTCAAAATTTGTGTGAGGTCGGTCCCAACAACAACCTATCGATGATTTGAAGCAACGTTTTTTCTCATCCCTAGTACTTTCACTACCGAACCTGTAGCATCCCTTTGAGATCAAGACATATGCATCAGACTATGTTGTGGGCACCGTTCTCACTCAGCACAACCACCTCATGACCTATCATAGTGAGAAACTATCAGGTGTTGTTCGTAAGTACCCTACTTATGACAAAGAAATGTACTCCATTATGCAAGACTGCTGCCAGTGGAGACATTACATTGTTGTAAAGGAGAAAATCATCCACACTGATCATAATCCACTACAGTTCATGGAGACACAAGGAAAATTCTAGAATGAACACCATCAAAAGTGGTCCACATACTTGCAAAAATTCCACCTCAACATCAAGTATAAAATGAGAAGCACCAACCATGTCGTTGATTGCCTCAGCATACCACCAGTCACAACACTCACCATAGTGTTAGAATCTTGCGACCATGAGACCTCTGGATGGCCCCAAATCTATGATATAGACCCAGACTTCCCCACCATCTACCAAATGTTGGGCACAAATGTAGTTGTCGCTAATTTCCATCTTCAGGATGGGATAATGTGTCATCTAGGCCATATCTATGTTCCATCAAGCGAGCGAGTGAATATGCTCTGCGAATCCCACTACAGTCGGGTGGGATGACAATTAGGCATCGAAAAGACAATGGAAATGTTGCAGAAACATTTCTACTGGTCGAAACTTTGACAGGAGGTCAGCAAGTATATCAGGTCCTGCATTGCCTGCGTGATTGCCAAACGGACCACTAAGAAACACAACCTATACAAACCTCTGCCTACTCCTAACAGGCCATGGGAATACATCTCAATGGACTACACATCGGACCTCCCATCCACCAAATGGGGCAATGACTGTGTTTTTGTGGTTTCAGATCACTTTTCTAAGATGGCGATTATGGCCGCCTAGAAGAAGAGCATCACAACAGAGGCCACTGCCAAGATCCTCTTTGAATGAGTCTGGGTACATTTTTGAATGCAACAAACCATTGTCTCAAGTTGGGATAGTCAATTTCTCAGCACATTCTGTTCAAGCCTCTGGTCACTGCTGGAAACCAAGCTCACCAAATACATGTCTTTCCACCCCTAGACAGATGTCCAAACCGAGGTCATAAATTGAATGACCATGCATATCTTGAACATGTATAATTCCAAGAACCCTCACACATGGGATGAGAGTCTCCCCTATGTTCAACATAGCTACAACCAAGCCCTACGTAGCTCAACTGAACACAACCCCTTTCAGGTGGGGTTGGGACTCCAACCATTGGGTCCCATAGATGTTGCACTGCCCCTTGTTGTCACCTCAGCCAACTCATCTCCTGCTCCAACTGAAGTTGACAAAGACACTCGGTTCATTGAGAGGATCCAACACATCCTCCAACAGGTTCAATATATCGTAAAGAAGTCCAATGAAAAGTACAAACAACACCATGATCAACATCGGGTGCCACATAAGTTTCAGGTGGGAGACAAAGTTTGGTTGCACTTTCAGAAAGAGAGCCCTACAGGACCCCATCAGAAGCTTCGCCAACTCCATTATGGGTCATGCACCATCACCAAGGTTGTGGGTGATAATGCATTCAAGCTCAACATTCCTGCTTTCCTTGGCTTGCACCCAGTGTTCAACGTGGATATCCTTCGATAGTATTTCCCGCCATTATTGGACACCTCAGAGATAGAAGAACAACTGACACCAACAGAGGTCAAACTTGATTGCATACAACATGCATCCAGTGATCAGATTGTGGAAAAATAGATCAAGGGAACTCACCAACAAAGGATCTAGCTTTATCGAGTTGTTAAATTAGGGCAGCTCCTGCACCAAGGCAAGTGGCTCACTCGGGGCCAAATTCAACATAAATTTCCTCATCTTATGGGGGAACTCAATGAAATGGATACCATTGCTTCCTAAGGGGGGAGGATTGATCTAAATGAATTTCGGTGGCCTCCCACCTATTCCAACTGGTTCATTTTGGAAATTTTCCAGTTTGGTAGTTTTTTTCCTAGTATTCGGGTCCCTAACTTGCGGGGTTGTTTTGAGGCCCTAAAAATTTTTTTTTAGGTCTCTCCACAGTCAAAAGGTCCTTTTCAGTAGACTATCATGTGCCTAAAATGAAGATCGTATGCAAAAGTTACGACCCCAGGAAGTTGATGTACTAACTTACCCAAATGGGGCCCACATGACTTTTAGCACTTCATCTCCTAGGGTTAGGTTTTTGGATGTCTAGGGTTTTTTAAATTCCTGTTTATTGTAAAAATGCCTTCAGAGCCTCATTGTAATCATCTTCTTGTGAATAAGCGCAGTCGTCACATCTCTTCTCAGAGATAAGCCGCCACCATTCTAGCAATCTTGTTTCCGTTGCATTTTACAATTTCAGCTTATTTTCTTATTGAATAGAAACCAATTTTGATGTATATAGGTTATTTTTTGTTAAACATCATTTCATAATAATCGGTATTCATCTCATTCTTCAAATATATACCGGATCAGTGTGCACTCCAAGAAGTGCACATTCTTTTCATTCAATTTTTTTTGGTTGAGAGTGACACCTCTAGCATAGGTGTTTGTTTATTTGGTTCCTTCATATTTGGGTTTAGGATGGAAAACCTGGTGGTTTGGGCTGCAAATAGACTAAAACCTCCATTTTTCTAAATACCTCTCAATATATCTACTTATGAAATTATTTTTCTATAGGCTATCATCGATGAAAATACAGACACATATAGAGTTCACTATATAT
>ML801062.1:259783-276927 GCA_009831015.1 Picea engelmannii
TTATTTTTTATTAAAAAAATAAGTTAGATAAATCCACAAAACTTTTTAGCATTTTGAGAAAAGAACAACTATTACAGTTATCTTAATCATTCATGTGAGGTAAAAAGATTGATTAATATATAAAAAGTGAACAATAAAATTACACATGTAACTATTATTGTAATATGTAACTATTATTGTAATATGGTATTTTAGTAGAGGGCTTTATATCATGTTTTGTATATATTCACTTTGCTAATCCTAGTGGTTGAGTAAATAAATTTTACATACTTATACATTAGAAAAATCACTCAATCAAAGGAATGCAATTTTCCACTTTATCGATTTAAGTATAAATCATTTCCTCCCTATAATAATTACAAAACATGTCTTTCACTAATTGATATTATATTTTATTCTCTCCTCTTTGCTTCTAAATTACTTAGCACATTGCATTTTTTTTTTTTTTAAACAACTTTTTAAAATGGACATATAACTGGAAAAATGGATTGAATTATTTATTTTAAGCAACTTTGAACAAAGACATATAACCCGAAAAATGGACTGAATTATAACAATAGACAAAGATGAAAAAAAGGATATATAAAAAAATTGAATTTAGGCAAATGCTTATAAAAATCCGAGTCTTATAAAAATCAAATTTCACCTAGTGCTAATCAAAAAATTGGAAAGTTTGGTTTCGGAAAAAGTAAGTAGAACACCTCTTCCAATTTGTCATCTTAATGGAATTTATAATCTATATGCGTGAAAAATATAAGTTTGATAAAAAAAACAGTTCATTACAAGAATTTGTGATTTAGAAGAACTTTGAACGTGTGAAAATTACAAATTTGATTAAAAATAATTTTAATATAGTATAAGCAATGTATCTTCGACTCAGAACATGTAACGACCCCATCATTACGACTANAGAAGGCGACTATGACAACAATTTAACCCCACCACTGACGACGAACGCAAGCACGCAGTCTAGCCAACAGGCTACTCTGACTCCACTCACGGGCAAAAGAGCAACTGGGTGAAATGTGCGTAGAACAACAAGGAGACAAAGTCTACCCACCCGACGAAAACATGACCACGCCTACAAGCTAAGAGACAACATCCCCCTCCCGACACAGCATCCATGACGAGCAAGGACCAGAACCTCAAGGCATGTCAGCCCAACGCTTGAAGGCATTCAACCCATGCGCTAAAATCAAAATTTACAATGCTCGACAACAATCCCACATAAAGCACTGACTCTGACCAAGTTATCATTCACTGCTATCCAATATGGCGCGCCATGATCCCCTCATCAGGAATCATGTCATCCATAGATGATAGATGCATTAATAACCTTGGCGCGACAGTCCTAACGGAACCAAGGATTCAAGAAAATCAGTGTGTTAGGAGGCGAAGCAGTTGACACAAGACTGCACCCACACCCCAACAATAGGTCGACGATACACAAGAGGACAACAAAAAAGGAAGACGCAAGCCAGCACATGACTTCGTCAACCACCCAACCCAATCATCAAGTCTAAACTGGTCAATACTAAATTAGCATTAAATACAGATCTACCTTAACCAGTCTAAATCATGAAGTCAATGATTTACCACCTAAATTAACGTGATATACAGTCTTATTTTAGCTAGTTTAAATTACCAATTTAGACAACCAATATATATCAACGAGCATTAACCACAAACCAAAATTTTAGCAAGCAAATACTACTACTAGTTAATAGATTTCAATTCTAATTTAATCCTTAAACAAATCTGATTCACAAATCTAAAATTTACAATTTGGACATTAATAAAATCAATCTAACATTATCACAATATCATTTAATCATTAACTAAGATCTAAATGGGCAATTCTAAATTAATCCCAAATTTCAATCTAACTAGCAATTGACATCAAATAACAACATTAACTACATCAATGCAGAATGCAACAATGAAACATTTATTAACACATTAAATTACCACATGTTGTCTATCTATACTAACCCCACCCAATGACAGTTGTCTATTAACATTAAAAAAAACTGTTGAGAAATGATTATGCCAATTAAGTGGGCTAATTTAATGTGGTTTTGTGGTTATAAAAATAATCGTGAATTCGAAATTTAATGCTATCTTTCTTTTTTAATATTAAATTTTATATCAGGCTAATCAATGCACACATAAAATTAAGATTAACAATCCTACCGCCTCAATGCACACATAAAGTGAAGATTAACTATCCTACCACCTCAATTATCATTGCTAATCCAGAAAAGGAGGAACGTTATCCAGAAATAATAAAGCCAATTAAAAACGATGTCAGGTAAAGTAACACACATGGGTAACATATAGCAGTTTTAAAGGCAGAAGCGCAATCTTCAAAAAGGCGAAATCACAACCTCATAATGGCAATAATTCTCCATGCAACCAAGGTAATAGATGGCAGTTATTTCTGGAAAAAATCGCAGGCAAACTAGGGAACGAATTGCATTTTACAAGTGGAATCGTTGCTCTTGTCACATCAGAAAAATCACGTTGTCCGTCCACTTCGTGTATGGAAATCACATTGCATATCTGTGTAAATAAGAATGCTATCAGGAGGATACAAACCACTGACCCTCCTTTAACACGCCCTCAGCCATAAAATGCAGTCAAAGGTAGGTAATGAAAAATCATTGTTGATGGTTGTTTTGGGGAAAAATACAGACAACACAAAATTTCTATGAAACAGCTACTCCACTTTTCTGATAAGTGAAATTAAGTAAATTTTACTCACAGTGACCAAGCCAACATGATCGAAACGCACTCACACCCAAAATCATTATCAGAGTTGATGCATACTGTACCATGCAGAAATAAAGGACGCATACTATAGCCCAAGTCGCCCGCTCTGAGTTGATGTCCCACGCGCTCCGTGAAACTCCCACTTTCCGACCGGTGAGACTTCACGGGTACCTCCCAACCAACGGTAGGGGTACTATTATTCCCAGTTAGCCCCCCAAGCCGTAAAGGGGCCACACACACTAACCAGAGAATCAACTAGCTCCTAGCTCGGCTCGCAAGGCCGACCTACCACTCCTCACTAATTTGGGTATCCCAACTCCCACAGGCTAAGTCAGTCAAGTATAAATTTTTGCAGTGTAACGTTACGCATCACAAAAGAGATCCATCACTCTTCTCCTCCCTCCATTATATAGATTTTCTAAGTCCTTTACTTTCTCAAAATCCCATTTAATTTAATGTTCAATAATTTAATTCATAAAAATCCTCCGTGTACATGTGTCACCCATCCCCTTCATTCCTCCGTAAATTAATTTCATTAATTAATTAATTACCCCTATTTCCCTCACCCACCTAAAATTACTCCTAGAATCGCTCCTAGGTTTCCCAATATTCCCTTACAAGTTCTAATGACTTTCCCCCTTATTAATTTACTAGTTGAATTTAAATTAGAAAGTTCTTAATTGCTAGATACCTTACTAAGTTACACTTTTTGCTTTTTCCTTGGATTTCCCCTTTTTTTTATGTTTCCCACTTTTTTCTAGTTTCCTAATTATTTTAGATTTCCCTCTTTCCCATTTTATTAAAACTCAATTTTGCAGGTGTAGAAAATTAACATTTTTCCCTCTTTTTTTTTTCTCAATTAATAACTTTTAATTAGCATAAGTGACAAAACAATTATCCCACAAAGACTTTTATAAATTAATAAAATTGCTTACCCCTTTTTTTGACACTTGATTAATGATGAATATCATTATTATATATTCATTTTTATTTTATTTTTACATACATAATTTTCTTTTACCGCAAGTTTCACCTAGACCAAGATTTTAATTTTCAATGTTGAGCGACATTTTATTAGGGAATTGTTTAAAAAAAAAAAAATTATCACGTTATTCATCCTAAGGCCATATAGGTTTATTCATTTATTAATTAACAACGCAACGTGCCCTTCAGGACTCACTACGTGCTCCAAGGTTTCAACTCACCTCTTTCCATTTTTCTTGCGCGACGTGCCCTTCAGGACACAACACGGGCTCCAAGGGTGCCACTCACCTCTTGACTGACTTGGTAGACATCAAAAACCCCTGCAGTCAATAATCTACCAAGTGATCTTGTGGGAGACTAAGGACCTCTAAGGAATAAGGCCCCTGCATTATTACGCACCCCTTAGAATCATCGTGAGAGACCGTCACAGTCAACCCTCACGACATCATGGGTCTTCTAGAACTAGGTAGTCGTTAACCTAGAGTTTGAGCCACGGTGAGAGTGCTAGTAGGTTGTGGCAGGGCTACTGTCCACACCTCTCCCTCAACGTATTTTGTAGTTATGTGTGATCCGTTTACTCCACATGCGAGTCTGGTCGACAAGATATCGTCAACCTGCATCATCAATGAATCATGTCAGAAATATATCCATAATCATATCATCTAATCAGATGCACAAATATCATATATACAAAAATCAAACCCCAATAGTCCACTTCACAACTCGATCCAGAGTCCAAGGGGTTCCATCGATGCCTCTGCATCCTCGAGGTCCACAATCCTGCACACTCAGTAAAATCGAGTCAATATCCCCTGACTATGTCAATGCAGCATAATAACATGTCATCAAACCATAATGCCTCATAATAGAAATCAAATGCTTAATAGTATAATAATCCGGATCACTTGCGAGAAAGTGTCCTCAAAGAATATGTTTTCTCATTGTGTGCAAGAGAGAGATGTTACATACACCCCCTCTTGGTCTAAACTCCATCCCGAAGTTTCACAGTATAAGTGTTGAAATAATGTGTATCACAGTATCATAAGTCTATCTGTCAAACAAAAATGGAAACTGCTAGCACATATCATATGTGTCCTCCCATGTCGTCGAGTGGAGACTATAGTTGTCCCACTGGCCCTTGACCTGGTCTACTGTTCTACGTCGTAGCTGTCAAACACGACGATCTAGGATGCAGATTGACTCAGCCATGAGAGCCCCCTCATCTGATACCTGCAAGGAAATCATGTCAATAACATCTGTAGGATCACTAATATAATGTCTCAAAACAGATACATGAAAAACATCGTGCATACACCTCAAGGAATCAGGCAAGGCTAGTCAACAGGCCATGGGCCCCTTCCTCTCTACAATCTTTAAAGGTCCCACGAACCTAGGAGAGATTTTATCTCTCTTTCCAAACTTGATTGAACTCTTATGCGGTTTAACCCGCAAGAAGACACGATCGCCAACCTTGTAACTACGATCGACATGATGCGCATCAGCATAACTCTTGTGTCGATCCTGCACTTCTTTAATCCTTTGTCTTTTTGTTTGCATTTTTTCTTCCATTTCTTGGATCGCTTCTGGTCCCACCAGGACCCTATCCGCAATTCGATCCCAACTCAAAGGCATCTGACATGGTCGCCCATAAAGAAACTCGAAAGGTGCTATCTTAATGGTGCTTTGGTAACTTTTGTTATAAGAGAATTCTATTAGTGGAAAGAATTCTTCCCAACACTTTTGTTAGTCCATCACGTACATGTGAGACATGTCCTCCAAGGTCTAGTTTGTTTGTTTGATCTACCTGTCAGTCTCCAGGTGATACGCAGTACAAAAGTTAAGTTGGGTTTCCAAGGCCTCTTGGAAACTAGTCCAAAATAGTCCAGTAAACATTGATCCCCGATTGTATATAATCCTCTTAGACCCGCCATGCAGCCTCACAATCTCACTGATGAAAACTCTAGCTATGTCAAGTCCCTGACACGTCGTATGCACATGAATAAAGTGAACACTCTTCATCAGAGTGTCTACTACTATGAAAATTGATTCGTGTCTCATTTCCGTAAGTGGCAACCCAACAATAAAATCCATCGAAATAACCTCCCATTTCGATTCTAGAATAGTGTGTGGCTGTAGTAATCCTACTGGATGTCTATGTTTAGCCTTCACCTGCTGACATTCTAGACATATGGCCACATAGTTGACTATGTATTCCTTCATTCCTTTCTATAAGAATAAGGGTTTAAGCTCCACCCTCATCTCCGTGACTCCCAGGTGATCCATGTATACTGCTCTATGAGCCTCACTTAGGATCAATCTCCTCAACTCGTCATTTGGTGGTACGTAAATCTGATTTTTAAACCTTAATAATCCATCGTCGTCAGATGTAAATCCTTCAAATCTTGGTAACATCATTGTGTTTAGTCCGATAAAACCCTAGACCTCTTTGTACCAGTCATCATCATGATGTAAAGTTAGAATCTTTTAATGTAGATTCGTCTGAAGAGGCAACACTGAAAAGATGCATGGTCTCCGACTCAATGCATCTGCCACTTGGTTCACTGTTCCCTTTATGTAAGTAATCTTGAATTCGTACTCGCTAAGCAATTTCGACCAACGTCGTTGTCATGCGTTGAGGTTGCTTTGCGTAAAGACTTGTTGTAGTCCACAATGGTCTGTCTTTAGTTCAAATTTTCATCCAACAAGGTAGTGTCTCCAAACCTTCAATGCATATACAATGGCTAACAACTCCAAATCGTGTGTCTCATAGTTTTCCTCATGCTTTCTCAGTTTCCTCAAGATGTAAGCGATCACTTGACCGTCTTGCATCAGTACTCCTCTTAAGCCTTCCTTCGATGCGTCAGTGCATACCAAGAAGTTTGCGTCCATGTCAGGGACCTTTAGTATCAGTGTCATTGTCAACAACTCCTTGAGCCTCCTAAAAGATTTCGCGCATTTCTTGGTCCAAACAAACTTCTTTCTTTTCTTTTGCAATTCCGTGATCAGATTTGCTATTTTCGAAAATCCCTCGACGAACCGTCGATAGTATCCTGCTAAACCCATGAAGCTTTTCACTTCCGGGACATTCGTCGGTGCAGGCCATTCCATAATGGCCTCGACCTTTGTTGGATCCATGGCGATACCTTCACCGGAGATGACATGCCCTAAGTAGTGAATCCTCTATTCATAAAACAATCATTTGGACAACTTCCCATAAAATTTGTGCTCTTGCAGACACTATAGTACTAAGCGCAAGTGCTTGTCATGCTCCTCCGTCGTATGAGAGTAAATCAAAATATCGTCAATGAATACTTGGATGAACTTGTCCAAGTAATCATGGAATACGTCGTTCATCAAACTCATAAATACCCCTGGGGCGTTTGTCATTCCAAACGATAGAAAAATAAACTCGTAATGTCCAAACCTCGTCTTAAAGGCGGTCTTAGGGACATCATCCTCCTTGATCTGTAACTGGTGATACTCTGATCGCAAATCGATATTTCAGAACATCATCACACCCTTCATCTGATCAAACAGATCATCTATCATCGGTAATGGATACTGATTCTTGATCATTGCCTTGTTCAATTGATAGTAATCAATGCAGAGCCTCCACGACCCATCCATATTTTATATGAAAATAAAAGGCGCATGCCACGGTGACACACTTTGATGTATCAGTCCCAGGTCCAACAATTATTTCAATTGCATTCTCAACTCCTGTAACTCCGGGGTCGACATCCAATAAGGTGTTCTCGCTATCGGTTCAGTCCCTAGTTTTAGGTCTATAGTAAACTCGAATTCCCTCTCTAACGACATTCCAGGTAACTCCTCCGGAAAGACGTCTGCAAACTCTCTTACCACCGGAAGGTGTTCTAGACCTTCTGCTACTCCCTTTTCATTTAACGCAAGGATCACATAAAGCTTACATCCCTTGTGCATGCTCTTTCATAGCTGTAAGGAAGAGATGAACCTTAGGGAAACTCTTTGGTTCCTTCCTACAATCACGCGTCTTTGTGCCTCATCATTGACCAAGCTCATTCGTTTTGTCTTACGATTGAGTATCGCCTCATGTGATTCCAACCAGACCATATCAATCACAATGTCATAAGATCCTGAGATCGTGACCTACAGGTTGGTTCTGGTAAAAAACTATCCTAGGTTAAGGGTACAACCCGTAACCTTTCCTCCAACCTTTTGTTTGGCTCCCAAAGCCATCTTTGTGAAGCTAAAATCATCCTGTTCGACTGCCTTTACCTTAATCCTTTTTAGTGTTGCACCAGAAATGAAACTCTTGATAACACCCGGATCTATCAAAATACTAAGGGTCTGGTCAGCGACGGTACCTAATGTCTCAAGAACAGTCGACTGGTGCTCTACCTGGAAGTTATTCACCGCTGCATGAATCCGATGGGCCTTGCCCATATCTCCCACGGTAGTGGATCCGGCTGATCCAGACGCTCTAGTCCTCTTTATAGGGCAGTCGCGCTGGTAGTGTGGCTCCCCACACGTCCATCACCCCTTCTTCGATCCAGTAATCCTGGTACCTGAAGTAGAATATGACGGCCCACCAGCCTGGAATCCTAGTCTGTTTTATTGAACAGGCCTAAAATGTTGTTGTTGTGGTCGACGCTACTGCTGATGTTGTGGTCCCTGATAAGGTTTCCGCTCCTGAGGCGTCGGTTGTCAAGGTGTAGTGAAAGTGGATCCCCTTTGGAAGCCACGATATCCTGGTGTATGTCTGGCTATTGTCTGATGCTGCTGCGCACCAGATGACACCTACCATGTTGGTCTCACTGGAGTCCTTCTCTGACCCCGGCTGATAAGCTCCTCCTCTGCTATGAGGGCCTTCTAGACGACATCATGAAAGGTTTGAGGCATCAAAATCCTAACCTTTGCACACATGCTACCATTAAGGCCGAACATGAACCTGTTGACCTTAAGTTTCTCAGTATTAAGATGTGGTGCATACCGAAGCAACTCCATAAAACGAGCCTCGTACTTAGGCACTATACGACCGCTTTGTTGTAAGGCATTGAACTCGTTGAGTTGACGCTCAAAGAATTCCTCTGATAGGTACCTCTCTCGAAACCATTCCTCAAACAGTTCCCAAGACACATCTTCGATGACCATGTTCAGTTGTGGTAGGAGCGTCTTCCACCATAGAAGAGTGCCCCCTTTCAGTTGAAAGACCTCCATGCAGACCTTCATGTTGGAGGTATAGTCACGAAGTGAAAAGCACATTGCCATATTCTCCAACGATGCCTCGGCGGCTGTATCGTCCAGGGCACCAAAGAACTCAGGAAATTTGACTTCCTTGAGTTCACGGTAAATGCTACTAGTACCAACCGGAGTGCGCGGTGGACCCTAAGGGGGTGTCAATGCCCTGACCTCATCTTTGTCCAAATGACTAATCAATGCCTCAAACATCCACTAAAAAGACCTCATCATTCCAATCATGTCACCCATCGCTATCTTCTCCTGCCCTACAACCTGTTCATCTCCCTGGGGGTTGGACCCCTTAGGCGTGGATGTTGTTGGAGGCGTCGTGCCTCCTCCCTTAACACCCCGTCGTCTGCCTCCATGACCTCCTCTAACCATGATTACCTGCACGAAACAAGTCAACTTAATTAGCAACATTATAATGAAATATCATATCAACGAAATCTATAGTGATCCCAAGTTGCGGGTTGAACCTGCTCAGATACCATATGTAATGGCCCCATCGTTATGACTACAAGCAAAGCATAAGTGCAATTTTTTTTTTGTTTTTAGGCAAGAAGGCGACGACGAAAACAGTTTAACCCTACCATTGATGATGAATGCAAGCACACAGTCTAGGCAACATGCTACTATGACTCCAAGTATGGGCATAAGAGAAACTGGGCAAAACATGCATAGAACAACAAGGAGACAAAGTCTACCTGCCCGACGTAAACATGACCATGCCTACAAGATAAGAGACAACATTCCCCTCCCAACGCAATGTCCTTGATGAGAAAGGACCAGAACCTTAAGGTGTGTGGGCCCAACGCCTGAAGGCGTTCAACCCATACACCAAAAGAAAAAATTACAATGCTCGACAACACTCCCATAGAAGGCATCGACTCTGGCCAAGTTATCATTCACCGCTATCCAATAGGGCGCGCCATGATCCCCTCATCAGGAATCATGTCGTCCCCAGATGTTAAACGTATTAATAACCTTGGCACGACAGTCCTAACGGGACTGAGGATTCAAGAAATCCAGCATGCTAGGAGGCGAAGAAGTTGACATAAGACTACACCCACACCCCAACAATAGATCGATGAGACGCAAGAGGAAGACAAAAAAGGAAGACACAAGCCAACACATGACTTCGTCAACAACCCAACCCAATCATCAAGTCTAAACTGGTCAATACTAAATTAGCGTTAAATACAAATCTACCTTAACCAGTCTAAATCACGAAGTTAGTGATTTACCACCTAAATTAACATGATATATAGTTCTATTTTAGCTAGTCTAAATTACCAATTTAGACAACCACTATATATCAACGAGCATTAACCACAAACCAAAATTTTAGCAAGCGAATACTACTACTAGTTAATAGATTTCAATTCTAATTTAATCCTTAAACAAATCTGATTCGCAAGTCTAAAATCTACAATTTGGACATTAATACAATCAATCTAACATTATCACAATCTCATTTAATCATTAATTAAGATCTAAATGGGCAATTCTAAATTAATACCAAATTTCAATCTAACTAGCAACTGACATCAAATAACATTAACTACATCAATGCAGAATGCAACAATGAAAAATTTATTAACACATTAAATTACCATATGTTGTCTATCTATACTAACCACACCCAATGACAGTTGTCTATTGACATTAAAAAGAACTGCTGAGAAATGATTATGCCAATTAAGTGGGCTAATTTAATGCGGTTTTGTGGTTATAAAAATAATCGTCAATTCAAAATTTAATGCTATCTTGTTGTTTTAATATTAAATGTTATATCAAGCTAATAAATGCACACATAAAGTTAATATTAACTATCCTACAACCTTAATTATCATTTCTAATCCAGAAAAGGAGGAACGTTGTTTAGAAATAATAAAGCCAATTAAAACGTTGTCAGGTAAAGTAACACGGATGGGTAAGAGATAACAGTTTTAAAGGCATAACTGCAATATTCAAAAAGGAGAAATCACAGCCTCATAATGGAAAGAATTCGCCATGCAATCAAGGTAACAAATGGTAGTTATTTTTGGCAAAAATCGCAGGCAAATGACGGAACAAATTACATTTTACAGGTGGAATCGCTACTCTTGTCACATCAGAAAAATCACGTTGTCCGTCCACTTCATGTATGGAAATAACATTGCATCTATGTGTAAATAAGAATGCTACCAGGAGGATACAAACCATTGCCCCACCTTTAACACGCCCTCATCCATAAAATGCAGTCAGAGGTAGGTAACGACAAATCAGAGTTGATGGTTGTTTTTGGGAAAATACAGACAACACAAAATTTCTATGAAACATCTACTCCACTCTTCTGACAGGTGAAATTAAGTAAATTTTACTCACAGCGACCAAGACAACATGATCAAAACACACTCACACCCAAAATCATTGACAAAACTTAAAAAAAAAGGGCAATGATACCAGAAACATGGCCGTGACACATGCTTTTCGGGTAGGCTCTCTAATTTTATAAAAATTTACTGTGTTATCAAGTGGAAGCACTGCACATATTACACACTCTATACAACTCACTGTCATAACAAGATTCATCGTGGAAGCCAAGGAGACTACTGGAATACAACTGAAAGGATCACAATAAAAAGGGAAGGAAACACATGCACATCCCTCTAATTGGAAACACAATGTTGTCAATTTAATTTAAAGCGCAGGTGAGAGTTAAACTTCATTAAAACGCAAGTAAAACATCAGAGGCAATTGCTCAGCTTACATCCACGACCCAACAAACCAACACGGTTTAAACCCATAGGGTTAGCATAAAATTTCCACCAACGGACATCAAACTCACAAAGAAAAGCTTGATAACGCGGCTGGGTGAAATGGCCAACTAAATCCGGTGTGGAAAACTTAAAAGAAAAATGATGATGTATACAAATCGTTGACAAGAAGGTAAATCACAGTCATTATGCAGATTGGAGATGACAAGGAAATCACAGTCCCCATTGTAAATTTCAGTCAAGTAAAGGAGATCGTAGTAAGAAAAAGAAGAATGAGATCGCAGTCAAATGATAATGTAAATCACTAACATGCCCAAAACCGCCCAGTTTTAAAATCGCGGTCAACAATAAAATTTAAGGAGATTCGCTGAGTGAATTTCTGGGTAGGATGTCGAGGATATCCAGAACCGAAAACGTAGAGATAAGTGGTTTAAAGCAGAGAAATCCATCACAAAAAAAAGCGCAAGACCATCAATCAACAAATTGTCGGGTCAATTATTCTCTTCAAGGTGCCAAACAACACTCTACCTGGAATAATCCACAGGGCTAGACAGTTGGACATAAACATCCATCGCTCGTCATCCACACACAGAAAAACATGGCATTTAGATCCATAGGTCTATTAACACCGAAGTGACGACCGTAGATCAGGCTCTTGGACGACTGCTCAGGTGTTGACTGATGAGCTAGGGATGAAGGCAAAAATAAAACGCAATCATCAAAAAACAATAAACCATAGGATGGTCAAGACAGGTAGGGATCGAAGGCCATGGGAATCAATCAATATCGAGCCAAAGGTTGTGGGGGAAATTTCAGTCATCAACTAGAATTCTAAGACAATCATTTTCTTTACCCAATTAAGCATACAAAACTAAAAGAATAAGTCATAATAACAATCTACCATGAAGAAATAAAGAAACCGTACCGTAGCCCATGTCACTCGCTCTGAGTTTATGTCCTGCGCACTCCGTAAAACTCCCTCTTGCCAACCGCTGAGACTTCACCAGTACCTCCCAGCCAACGCTAGGGGTACTCTTATTCCCCCTTATCCCCCCAAGCTGTAAAGGGGCCACGCACACTAACCAGAGAATCAACTAGCTCCCATCTCGCCTCGCAAGGCCGAGCTACCACTCCTCACCAACATGGGTATCCCGACTCCCACAAGCTAAGTCATTCAAGTATAAATTTCTGCAACATAACGTTACGCATCACAGAAGAGATCTATCATCCTTCTCCTCCCTCCATTATATAGAGTTTCAAAGTCCTTTACTTTCCCAAAATCCCATTTAATTTAATGATTAATAATTTAATTCATAAAAATCCTCCCCGTATATGTGTCACCCATCCCCTTCATTCCTCCATAAATTAATTTCATTAATTAATTAATTACCATTATTTCCCTCACCCACCTAAAATTACTCCTAGAATCTCTCTTAGGTGTCCCCATATTCCCTTACAAGTTTTAATGACTTTCCCCCTTATTAATTTACGAGTTGAATTTAAATTAGAAAGTTCTTAATTGCTAGATACCTTACTAAGTTAGACTTTCTTCTTTTTCCTTCGGTTTCCCCTTTTTTTTATGTTTCCCACTTTTTCCTAGTTTCCTAATTATTTTAGATTTCCATCTTTCCCATTTTATTAAAACTCAATTTGGCAGGTGTAGAAAATTAACCTTTTCCCTCTTTCTTTTTTTTCAATTAATAACTTTTAAGTAGCATAAGGGACAAAACAATTATCCCCTAAAGATTTTTATAAATTAATAAAATTACTTACCCCTTTTCTCGTCACCTGATTAATGACGAATATCATTATTGTTTATTCATTTTTATTTTTATTTTTATGTACATAATTTTCTTTTACCGCAAGTTTCACCTAGACCAAGATTTTAATTTTCGACGTTGACCGACATTTTATTAAGGAATTGTTTAAAAAAAAATATTATCACGTTATTCGTCCTAAGGCCATCTACGTTTATTCATTTATTAATTAACAATGTAATGTGCCCTTCAGGATGCACTACGTGCTCCAAGGGTTTCACTCGCCTCTTTCCATTTTTCTTGCGCAACGTGCCCTTAAAGACGCACCACGTGCTCCAAGGGTGCCACTCGCCTCTTGACTGACTTGATAGACATCAAAAACCCCTAGAGTCAATACTTTGTCAGGTGATCTTGTGGGAGACTAAGGGCCTTTAAGGAATACGGCCCTTGCCTTATTGCACGCCGCTTAGAATCATCGTGAGCGATTGTCACAGTCGGCCCTCACGACATCGGTAGTCCCTAACCTACAGTTCAAGCCACGGTGGGAGTGCTAGTAGGCTGTGGCAGGGTTATTGTCCACACCTCTCCCTCAACATCTCTAGTAGTCGTGCGTGACCCCTCTACTCCACATGTGAGTCTGGTCGGCAAGCTATCGTCAACCTGCATCATCAACGAATCATGTCAGAAATATATCCATAATCATATCATCTAATGAGAAGCACAAATATCATATATACAACAATCAAACCCCAACAGTCCACTCTCCGACTCGATCCGAAGTCCAAGGGGTTCCATTGATTCCTTTGCATCCTCAAGGTCCACAATCTTGCACACTCAATAAAACCGAGTCAATAGCACTTGTCTATGTCAATGCGACATAATAACATGTCATCAACCCAAAACGCCTCATAATCAAAATCAAATGCTTAATAGTATAATAATTTGGATCACTTGCGAGGAAGTGTCCTCAAAGAATAAGTTTGCTCAGTGTGCGCAAGAGCGGGATGTTACAGAACTTGTGGGTTTACATGATCATCCAAGGTTACCCTCACACCGAGTAATCTAGAGATTTAACGCATTAAAGTGGATGTATGAATAATGAATTACCCATATACCCGTTGTAATCTTGTGGCAAACATGGTATTTAGATCTTGTTAAGTTTACAAGTAAAATCCTCGAGACCTAGGGATCTAAACAAAGGCGTTTCAAAGGTGTTTGTTTATGACTATACTTGCTATATAATTATTCAGAATCATTCTTTCGTATTAGCCCATCCCTTTTAGAAAGAAAACCAAATTATTTATAGAGATGAGAGTCGGACTAATCCATTCAGAACTTGAATGATTTCCATAATTGAAACTTTGATGCAAAGTATAATCAGAACAAATATCTGTTTCAAACAAAATAATATATTTTCAGATTAATAGTAATACTTTTTCCATCCGGAAAATTAGGTCACCCATAAACCCTAATACAAAAAATCTTAAGCTCATTCAATTTTTTAATATAACCGTGGAATTAAAGATTTAATGGGAAGTATAATTGCAAAAAGCATACAGGATTTCTATTTCAAACCATCTATTATATTATGAGTCATCGTAATACATTTACCTGTAGAATTAGGTCCGCTATAAGCACTAAGACAGACAATCTTAACAAAGAAGTGTAACAGAGAAAATCCCGATCGATCTACCATCTCACTAAACTCGTTCACCATATACGTAATGAAATCGACCAAAATTATTTATATCGGGGAACACCAAACTTATACTATAAGTGCTTACCATTAATTAGAAAAACTTCACGCTTAGCCTATCAAAGCCCACTGCTCATGATATGAACTTTTTTCTTTAATCTCTTCCGGCATCGACTATCTATGTTGTATCGACGATTGTGCCTTAATACTCTCAGGAATTTGGGAAGGTTTGCGCAGAAATCGAAAATGACACTGACCATTATCGACGATTGTACCTTAATACTTTCTCAGGCATATGGGAAGGTTTGCGCAGAAATCGAAGATGACACTGGCCATTCGAGGTTCAAGCAACAAGCAAACCTGAGCGTAAGATTTGGCAGCATATTGTCGGGTCGGTGATTAAATAACCATAACCATCAGTTCCCGACCACAACAATTGACGGGAAATTTAAAAAATGAACGGAAGTCGCATCCATAGAATGTGTTGGTCGACCATAAGGAAGAATCTGGGCAATTTAATATTGGGTATGACGATATCTTTTGGAGAAACCAACCGACAATAATGAGCGGCTTTTCGCGCTTCGTACCTACCGGTGAGAGATCAGCTTCTGGAGCCACCAAGGGATGACCTGTTATTGCGATTCTTCCTCCTCCTCGAGGGTGGTAGAAACCCAACTCTTTCCTCCTAAAATGAAGAAGGTAACACCTCGTTCCTTAAATTTGAATCTCCTAGCAGAAGAAGATGATGAAGACAGGCAACTCTTTCCCCGTCTTATGAAATGAAATGAAAAATAAGCCTAGTGTACCTCTGCAATGACAGTAGGTGATGGAGTGCGTCGTTAAGGAACTCTGTGATGTTAAAGTCATTGGTTCGAAATCTGAGGGGACACAAAATCTAGCCACATTAAGGGCTATTGTGGCTAAGGCCGGGTGCGATCCCCGGGTTTTGACGACTTAGATGCCCCGGAGTCGCGGTTTCTTTAGCAAACAAAAAAACGAGGGTTGGATCACCAAGCATGTTTTCTCCAAAGACAAATAAGCAATGAGAATGGATCACCAAGCGCTTTTTCTCCAAAGACAAATAACCATTAAACATGTGTGTTTTCTAAATTTATTTTCAAATTTCAAGCCTGCCTCTTGGTTCAAATTTCAAGCCCACCTAAATTCAAATTTCATGTAGTGATCAATCCATAGGTGCATGGCATGGCCTAGGAGTGGAAACATAGGACATAGTAAATGGAAAGAAGGTGCAGGAGAGGAGGAATGTGCAGGAGCAAGGTGAAAAATTCGATATGTCAGAGGCGAGTTAACCTAATCCCTTTGTAATCCCTATCACAAGAAACTTAGTACAATGCTAACAAACTTGTCACACACAATGATGCTCACTAATTATTGCAGATAGGTCATATGCAATGATGCCAACTAAGAATTGCATTGTTAGGGGCATTCAACAACATTACATGGAGGAAATATGGCTAGCCCTATCAACACGACTACAAAGTCTTAAATCCATAGGTCATCGAGTCGTAGCTCATTTTGTTCCCTAATGTACATCTAACAATGTATTTTTAATAAACATTATGAATCTATTATACATATTTTTATATAGACATAGTTTTTTTTTTTTTTTTGTTAGTTTGTGCATGACGTGAGACTAACCCGTGATTAAGAAACCACAACTCAGGGGCATCTAAGCCGTCAAAATCACCTAGGGATCACACTCGGCCTAAGCCACACCAACCCTTAACATGGCTGGATTTTTTTCCCCACGTGTTTCGAACCGGTGACTTTAACATCACAGAGCGCCTTAATAGCACACTTCGTCACCAACTGTCCTACACCTCGGGGACTATATAGACATAGGTTAAAGGTTCTAGGAAATGATGATTTTTTTCGGGGTTATTTGGCCGGATTCAGGGGAGAAATTGTTGGATTAGTAGATTTGAGTGATTATTT
>ML801063.1:29809-43542 GCA_009831015.1 Picea engelmannii
AATGTTAGCCTCATTTTCCCATTCTAGTGAAGTTTATCCCCCCATACTCTTTTACATGGTTGGTCTACAACAGTGATGTGTTTTCATTAAAAACTGGGTGTGATTACATTTTACAATCTATAGGCTTACTAGCCTTTTAGCTTTTGGCTCTCTAGCCTAATAACCACACAGGCACTTTGACTCTAAAGTATCCTGGCTCACCACCCTATATGTACAATTACATTATATTTAAAATTGGGGTTTGACCTAGGGGTATTACATTCCCCTCCCCCTTATTTATGTATTATCCTCAGTCCATTATATACATATGTATAAACAACACTTCACAAATCTTCAAAAAGATGCAGGTATTTTGTTAACATAGCATCCTCATATTCCTAGGTTGCATCCTTAGGACTGTACTAGTTCCGTTGGACCTTTACCAATCCTATTTCTCGATTCTAAAGCAGCTTGACTTTCTAGTCCAATATGCATACTGGTTGAACATGAAAGTCTCATTCTTGCTCCACCTGAATCACATTTCAATCAATGGCATGATTAGTATCAGGTACATACTTTTTAAGCAATGATACATGGAATACATCATGAATACACATTGATGCAGGTAAGGCATGCATGTATGCTACATGACCAATCCTCTCCAAGATTTAAAACGACCCACAATAACGAGCTGTCGATTTTGAACAATTTCCCAACTTTAGGGAATTTCTCTTAGACTTTACTTTTAAAAACACATGGTTGCCCACTTTGAACTATCTATGAGTTATACCCTTATTAACATAACTTTTTTGTCTACCTTAGGAAGCCTTTAAATTTTGTTTTATTCTCACCATCTTCTCTTCCATTTCCCTGAGTAATTCTGGTCCAACCACTGCTCTATCTGATGGGTTGTCTCAGCTCACTAGATTGTTTCTTTTTCTGCCATAAAGTGTCTCAAATGGACTCATCTTTAGAAGTTCTTGATACCCATTGTTATAATCAAACTCCACCAAATGAAAATAATTTTCCCATTTGGATGGTTTATCCATCACATACATCCTCAACATATCTTCAATCACTTGATTCACCCTCTCTGTTTTCCCATTTGACTCTGAATGATAGGCTGTGTTAAAGTTCAAATTGGTCTCAAATCCTTTCAAAAAATTTAATGTAAATTTTGGATCTCTCTCAGACACAATTGTCTTGAGTATACCATGTAGTCGAGCAATTTCTCTCATATAAATATCAACAATGTTGGTTGCCTTGTGATTGAGCATTAATGGAATAAAATGGGCAGCTTTAGTAAGCTTATCCACCACCACCATGATGAAATCATGTTGCTTAGTTGTTTTGGGCAGCTTGGTATGAAATCCATTATTACAACTTCTCATTTCCACTCGAGAATGGGTAATGGCTATAGAAAATCAATTGGGTGTCTGTGTTCAACCTTGAATTTTTGACATTCTAAACACTTGGAAATAAAATTCGCAACCTCTTTCTCCATACTTGGCTAATAATATTAGCTCTTGACAACTTTAATAGTCTTCTAGTTGTTGATGATTACAGTTGTGTGAGACATCCTCCAGGACACAAACTTGAGAGAGAGCCCCTGATATGGGTTTGTGGTTCCTATATGAGACAGATCTGGAACGTAGAGATGACCTCCTCCTTACAAGAGTATAGAAGAACTCCATATGATTCTCCTCTGTAATGCAGTGAGAAAGGAGATATGCTGAGTTGGATGTGCATGTGGTTGAGCACAATGTGAACATGTGAATTCCCATGAGTTGGGTGCATCATTATGAGATAGAGATGAAGACAATGTATTATCCTCCTCTGAGAAAAGAGTTGAGATGATGAATTCTAGATGAATCTCATGTGTAATGCAGTGGGAAAGAAGATCTGTTGAGTGGAAATCCACGTGGATGAGCACAAGTGAACGTGATCCTAGTGGTTGAGCACTAGTGAGTGTGGTTCTCCTGTGAGACGCAGTAAGATATAGATATGGACATCCCTATGGATGTGCCCCTAGTGGCTGAGCACTAGTGGGTGTATGAGATCCCTTGCTATATTGTTCAAGAGTCAGACCTACCTGTAACCCTAATTGTAATGTAAAGGGTACATATCGGCCCCACCTTAATGTAATTGATAATTCATGTAAAAGATAATTAATCTGGTTATTATTAATTATATTATGAGTTAGAGAGGTCAGTCATGGTGTGCCAATAGACACTTATGTTGACAGTTCAAGTCTAATATAAGTAAAGGTAGATTCCCCATTGAGGAATCATATCTTTTGTGTGAGTTTGGAAATTTCAGCAAGTACGTCTTCTTGGCATAAGTGCGCACCTTTCTTGGGCGCTAGTCTTCTAGGGTTTGAAAGTACCCTCTTGTGTGCTAGGTTTTCTTGGTGGTGAAGGTATTTCTCTTGAAGAATATAGAAAAAAGATTGGTTGGGTTTTCTTCCCTTGCTAAGAAGGGTTTCCCAGGATACTTCTTGTGTACTTGTGCATGGTGTTTCTTCTTGTGATCTTGGTTGCTGCAAAATTGTTTATGGTTTAAGTTAAATGCTAAAATGGAATGAAATTCATGCTTAAAACTTGCTTATTAAAAAAATCAACATGGTATCAGAGCATAGATCTTGAAGAATTCATTGCACAAACAACTTTCAACCATCCTCTCTCTCCTGTAGAAACTGTACTACCCTCCTAGGGTTTCCATAAATTATGTATGACCTACCTTTCTGGGAGTTTTCATCACATGACACTTGGACATTGGGGATAAAAGAGCATAGGTGTGTACAACCTCCTTCAACGCACCTCCATCAAGTCTCAAACTGAAATTTCGAGCATTTTGACTTTTTGGCCCTATTGTTTCGAGGGTTTCACTAATTTCTGCAGAAATTTTCAGAATTGGTCTCTGCAACTCTTTGAAGAAGCTATTCATCTCACCAGTGCTATTATATCCTTCAAAGGCTTATTGTTGGCAGTCATAAGTCCAACAAAACCTAAAAGTGCTAGCCTAGCCTAGCCGTTAGGTTTTCTAGCCTAAGATGACAAGGGTTTGTGAATAATCCAAATTGAGCAAAGCCATGATGGGAGACAAGCTTGATGGTTCAAGCAAACACGGTTCCAGGAAGACAAGACCTCAAGGAGATAAAGACATCAACATCTCAACACTCTTAGGTATGGTCCCTACCAATGATAATACTTGGTTAATTGACAGTGGTGCCTCCAGGCACATGACCGGTCTTAGAGATCACCTAACAAATTTTGTTGAAGAAGAGACACATCTACATGTTGTCCTTGGAGATGATGCCATATACAATGTGAAAGGGGTTGGAACTTCTTCCTTCCAACTAGATTCAGATATGCAACTTCAATTAAAAGAAGTACTATATGTACCCGGAATGAAGAGGAACCTTGTCTCTATTTCTTCCTTGGAAGACAAATGATACAAGGTTACTTTCTCAGAAGGAAGAGTTCTTGCATGGCACAAAGAATCTCATATAAATTCTGCCAAGGTAATTGATGTCTGAGAAAACAACTTGTACAGATTAACCATCAAACCAGTCCAGGCCCTGCTACATGATACTATCAACTTGAGTGAGCTATGACATAGAAGACTTGCTCAAATTCATTATAGAGCTCTCCCAGCTCTAGGGAAAATGGCAACAGGTTTACTAGAAATACAGATTCAACATAAAGGTGTTTGCAAAGGTTGCTCTCTTGGAAAAAATGTTAAAGAATCCTTCTCAAGCAGTGACAATACATCCAAGGAAATCTTGGACTTGATACATTCAGATGCATGTGGGCCAATGATCATTGCATCTCTGAATGGGTACTTATACTGTGTACTCTTCATAGATGACCCTTCCCGAAAAACTTGGATTTACTTTTTGAAGAACAAGGATGGAGTCCTTGCAAAATTTCAAGAATTCAAAGCCTAGGTTGAGAACCAGACTGGAAGAAAAATCAAAGTATTAAGATCAGATAATGGAGGAGAATACACCTCAAAAGATTTCAACAGTTTTTGTATTGAAGCAGGGATCAAGAGGGAGTTCACAGTTCCTTACAAACCTCAACAAAATGGGGTTGCAGAAAGGAAAAACAGAACTATCATCGAGGCAACCAAAGAAATGATACATGATCAGAGTCTACCAATGAATCTATGGGCAGAAGCATGTATGGCAGCAATGTATGTTCAAAATAGAAGTCCTCATCATATCTTGAAGAACAATACTTAGAAGAAGCCTTCATCGGAGTAAAGCCTTAGATTGGACACTTCAGAATATTTAGGTGTCCAATGTATTTTCATGTACCCAAAGAGAAGAGATCCAAGTTAGAACCTTCAGGGAGAAAGGGCACATTTGTAGGATACAGTGAATCCTCAAAGGCATATCGAATCTACATTCCTGGTCAAAGAAAAATTTAAATAAGAAGAGATGTTACCTTTGAAGAAGAAGTAGCCTTTCAAAGATCTAAAGAAGCTCATATGGAAATTGATAGTGAGACAATGCCTTCTTCCCCTCCAACAATTCAAAGGGAGACATACATTATTCTAGTTGATCTAGTAGCTCCAGTTGATCCAGTTGTTCTAGCCGATCCAGTTGCTCCAAGTGACATACCTAGAGATATTACAATTGGACATAAAAGGCCTTCTTGGGCCCAAAAAACTCTACTAGAAGCATAGGGACATAAATCCCCTCGAGGAACAACCAGAGAGAGAAAGAGAACAAAGATATTCTCAAGCTACCTTTCAGCCATGACCCACATCATTAACTCAGAGCCATATTTTCATGGAGAAACTTCAGGTGAACAAGTATGACAAGATGCCATGACTGAATAATATCAATCTATATTGAAAAATGATGTATGGGATATTGTTCCAAGACCAGAGGGAAAGTCTGTAGTGACTTCGAAATGGATTTATAAAATCAAGCATCCTATTGATGGAAGCATCGAAAAATACAAAGCGATATTTGTCGCCAGAGGGTTCTCTTAAGTAGAGGGAGTTGACTATGATGAGACTTTTGCTCCAGTAGCCCGATGCACCTCCATCCGTTCTATCATTGCACTAGTTGCTTCCATGGGTTGGAAGCTACACCAGATGTATGTAAAGACAACCTTTCTCAATGGTGAAATTGAGGAAGAATTTTATATTGAGTAGCTAGAAGGATTCGTTATACACAACTAGAGATCTCATGTGTGCAGGTTGAAGAAATCCCTATATGGTCTAAAGCAAGCACCGCATGCTTGGTACGAGAAAATGGATGGATTTTTGATGAGTTTGGGCTTCAACAAAAGTGTTGTCGATCCAAACTTATATTATCACATTGATGACAATGAGTGTTTGATTTTGGTCCTATATATGAACGACCTTTTCCTCACTAGTTTAGAGAGACTCATTGTTGAATGAAAACGAGCATTAACTGCTAAATTTTAAATGAAGGACTTGGGTTTGATGCACTACTTCTTGGGACTAGAATTATGGCAGAGGACGGATGAGATTTTCCTGAGTCAAGGAAAATATACTATGGAGATATTGAAAAAGTTCGGTATGACAAAATGCAGATCCATGCCCACTCCAATGGTGATGGATTTGAAGAAGATGAGTGATACTGATTCAGGAGAGGTAGATCCACAATTATACAAATAGTTGATTGGATCACTGATGTATCTGGTTAACACCAGACCAGATATATGCTATGCAGTGAATGTGCTTAGCCAGTTTATGAGCCAACCGAGACATACACACTGGATAGCTGCAAAACATGTATTGAGATACTTACAAGGCACAATTGGTTATGGCCTAAGATATGCCTCCAGTGTAGACTTGAGCCTGAAAGGATATGCCGATGCAGATTGGACAGGAAGCGCAATGGATAGAAAAATCACCTCTGGTTGTTGCTTCACTTTAGGGTCTACCATGGTTTCCTGGTGTAGCAGATAACAAATCTCTGTGGCATTGAGCACCACAGAGGCATAGTACATTGCATTGAGCGTAGCAGTGTGCGAAACAGTGTGGCTTCACAAAATTTTGACCGACTTAATCGATCATGAGATGGATCCTACTACTATTCATTGTGATAACCAGAGCTGTGTAAAGCTCTCCGAGAACCCTGTGTTTCATGAAAAATCGAAACACATCGATATAAAGTATCATTATATCAGAGACATGGCGTAGAGGAAGACAATACACATGCAATATCTTCCTACCTCTGATCAGATCGCAGATATCTTCACCAAACCACTTACCAAAACAAAGTTCGAGTATTTCCATGAGAGACTTGGCCTGGTGGAGAATGCCTCCCTAGCTGAGAGGGAGTGTTGATGATTACAATTGCATGAGACATCCTCTATGACACAAACCTGAGAGAGATCCCCTGAGATGGGTGTGTGGTTCCTATCTGAGACAGAGCTGGAATGTAGAGATGGCCTCTTCCTTACAAGAGCATAGAAGAACTCCAGATGATTCTCCTCCGTAACGTAGTGAGAAAGGAGATCTCTTGAGTTGGACATGCATGTGGCTGAGCACAAGGTGAACATGTTAATTCCCATGAGTTGGGTGCATCGTTATTAGAYAGAGATGAAGACRATGTATTAGCCTCCTCTGAGCAGAGAGTTGAGATGATGAACTCCAGATGACTTTCATGTGTAATGTAGTGGAAAAGAAGATCTATTGAGTGGATGTGCCTGTGAATGAGCACAGGTGAACGTGATCCTAGTGGCTAAGCACTAGTGAGTGTGGTTCTCCTGTGAGACGCAGTGAGATAGAGATATGGACATCCCTATGGATGTGCCCCTAGTGGATGAGCACTAGTGGGTGTATGAGATCCCTTGCTATATTGTTCAAGAGTTAGACCTACCTGTAACCCTAATTGTAATGTAGAGGGTACAGGTTGACCCCACCTTAATGTAATTGATAATTAATGTAAAAGATAATTAATCTGGTTATTATTAATTATATTATGAGTTAGAGAGGTCGGCCCTATTATGCTAATAGACACTTCTGTTGACACGTCAAGTCTAATATAAGTAAAGGTAGATTCCCCATTGAGGAATCATATATTTTGTGCGAGTTTAGAAATTTTAGCAAGTACATCTTCTTAGGATAAGTGCACACCTTTCTTGGGTGCTAGTATTCTAGGGTTTGTAAGCACCCTCTTGTGTGCTAGGTTTTCTTGGTGGTGAAGGTCTTTCTCTTGAAGAATATAGCAAAGGATTGGTTGGGTTTTCTTCCCTTGTTGAGAAGGGTTTCCCAGGATACCTCTTGTGTACTTGTGCATGAATTTCATCCTCTTTTAACTCAAAATTGTCAATTTCCTCATTTATTCTCATGTGATAAGGAGTGCTTGGGATAATGAGTACCTGTAGTCCCATGATGCAATAAATACTTTAATAGTGCACTCTATCGCCAACTGATCTACATCTCCCTCTCTCACATTTACATTTAAGAGTGTATACATTGAAAGTATCTTATTTATCTATTGACAATCAACACTAACAACTGCAGGATGTGATATGTGAACAAATTGAATATGGATTACAAAGTTACACACTCACATCTAAAATATTGTGAAAAATATTTTTTAATGTTGATCTTGAGGAGTCTACCTCATGGACGTCGTACATAATATTTCGCTCTCACTTTGAGGATCCATGAACCTCATTGACAATCTCACGTAGATAACTTTATGATTTAACATTTTTTCTCCATGCGAGCGCATAAACAAAAAAATCCAAAGTGTAAACTATTTTGTGCTTAAAAACCTTCCAGGTTAAATTAGTCACGGTTCAAAAGAAAATCCAAGTGTAAATTATTGCCTTGGAGGTTGAATCAGTCAACGTTCAAATTTGTCCATACATTCATTTTGATTTCACTGTAGGAGTTGGGTTCGAGAATCAAAAACCTTCTCAAAAGAGCATAGGTGTGTAAATTATTGTGTGCTTAATCAGTCACGGTTCAAAAGAAAATCCAAGTGTAAATTATTGCCTTGGAGGCTGAATCAGTCAACGTTCAAGAATCAAAAGCCTTCTCTTAGCTGTAGAAAATAAGAAACAGTCAAACTCCCATTGTAAGGGTTGGTTTCATCTTCTCTTAGCTATATATAATTAAAAACTGTCAAACTTACTGTTCAAAGATGACATAAGACGTGACATATACACTGAACCATACCACAAGTAAGATCTAGTGCCGACTACTTGGACGCTCCTCGCTACCGGGAAAGACGAGAGAATATTTCAGAGCACATGTCTTGTAGTGATGCAAAGAATTCTGTCCGGGCATGGAGTCGAACAAAGAGGTTGACCATCGATTTTCCATATCCACATCGTTGACCAAAATTGTGCAGAGTTATTTAAAGAATTAAAAAAGTTAAACGTTATGGTACTTTCCATTATTGGAAATTTCATTATTTATCTTGCATTTATTAAACGTTATCGTACGTTCAATTATTGGGAATTTCATTATTTGGTCAATGTGGATTAGGTCTCTCTTGTTACTGGTTTAAATCCTGTGACATCTTGGTGACACTTCAACCCTTCTTAAGTCTATATATTCTTGGAAAAGGAAAAGAAAAAACTCCATTGAAAGCCTCTCCACCGTTCATCGTTTACATTCGTGGACTACACCGAACTGCACGGCCAGATCTCAATTCCATAAATTTCGGCGTCGTCATAGTCCAGTCCCTGACCAGCGCTGCCAAACCGACAGCAAATCAACATGCCCATGGATTTCAGTCCGGACGCAGGCGTGAAAACCGAATTTCACGAATCTGCAAAGCTCCCATTCGATGTTCGGTAAACATGTGTGACGCACATAAATGAAAACCTAAAACCTATTGAGTTTTTTCTTTTCCTTTTCTATGAATTTATGGACTTCAATGGAGTTTTTTTTTGAAGTAGATTAACTCGGGAACAAACAGACTAGCTTTTCAGTTCAAAAAAATGAATTTGAATCTGGTCAAATTTTCAGGGATAATCTGAATTTTGTATACATTAAAGTTTCATGCTTTTCACAACCTTATTTTAAGGGTTTTGTTTTATTTTAAACCAACCCAAATACTCAAAAAATCAATAGAACTTTTAGATTAACCAAAAAAACAAATTACACTAATATATAAACTTAAAAAAAATTGAAATATCACCAAAATATCACAAGATTTAAATGTTCTAAAAAATTATTATACACAATATAGATTATACATACAAACCTCAAAATCCATAACATAAGAGATTCAACTAAAATAAAAACTTTGTGCGTCGGACCCGAATTGATGTGTATTATGGAAGCCTAGATACTCAGCCAACCAAGCACCCAGGGAAGATGTATAGGGCGTGAGCTGGAGGATTGATCCCTCCCCACCTGCGTTGGTGTGGCTATGCACCCTGTAGAAAATGAAAGTACTGCTAAAGGAAGTGAGCATCTATTTTCTTCTCACCTGTGAGCCAGTTGAATAACAAATCATTATGAGGCACAAACATTTTGCAAGAAAGAATGGCTTTCAGCTGTCATAATTAGCATTTGTTTCATTGTATTAGTCTTAAACTGTATGTAATCTTAATCTTCTCACTCTCTGCAATACACTTGATTTTAAAATTAATATTTTTTGCTTTCTTCCATTTAAAGGTAAATATATTTGATTCTTTAACATATTTATATGCAATTTAATATTGTATTTTTACAAATATTTTTCTAAATTAAAAAAAAAAAAAATCTTTCTAATTAATAAACAAATTAAACACTGACAAAAGAAACCAATGGATGCCTTCATGAAGTATGTCTCACACTGATAACAACTGAAACATTCATTTTTATACACATCAAATAAATTTGAGAAATTTGATTATTATTACTAACTTGCCATCATAGAAAATCAAAAGTGTTGTATCAAATTGAAAAAAACATATTTACTTTTGCAAAACTATTAGATGTGTAGATTTCTTAAAGCAATTTTTAATAAGAGTAGATTCATCTTAAATTTGGATTGATGCTCCATCCCAAACTCGGATCTATTGGGTTTTACACAACACTTGTAATTTTTTTTCCAGCTAACTTTAGTTTTATTATTGTTATTTTTTTTTAAATTGAATCTACTTTGTTTTTTTTAATGTTGCTTTATCTAACACAATGCTAATCTTTCATCATCTAATGCTTCAACATCTCCCTCCTATTAGATTATAGAGCACCTAGCTACTCTTGGTACAATAATGCAAAACTATGTAATTTGTTACAACTTATTTGTTTTTAATTTACCTTGTTTACATTTATGTATATCTAATTTTGTATAGGATTTTAATATTTTGTCATTTCTAAATCAAACTTAATTTTTTGTCTCCATCATTTTCCTTTTATTTTGTTAGCTTCATTAATTCGAGTGAATTAATAATTTCTCAAATTCTACATTTCATACTCATCTTCATTAAAATTTTAAAACACAACTTTTTCATAAACATTCTTATCTCTATTTATATATTATAAAGACATCCAATAAACATAGAACAAAGTAAAAAATTAACTTTGTTCCATAACGATTGGATACCCAATCTATAATCAAAATAAGTTCAAGATTTTCTCATCTCCAATTTAAAAAATTGAATCAAAATAACCTCGTTTTCACATATCCACATTAAAAAGTTGAACTTTTTGCACCTTCAAAATCGCCACTTTAAAAAAATTGAATCAAAATAAGTTAGTTTTCACATCTCCACTTTAAAAAGTTGAACTTTTTGCAACTTTAAAAGCAATTATAGTTAAACTTTTTACTTTCTACACTTTTAAAATCAATTGTTAATTTAACTAGAAATAAATATTCTCTATAAATATTATAAATTATTTGGGTAATACATTGAAAATAATGAAATATAAACATTCTCAATAAATATTATAATCAACCTTGGTTAGTTGTTTTACGAAATGGTTTCCCGAAAAAAATCATCATTTGGTAGAACCTCTAGTGTACGACATTATAATATATTCGTGTAACACAAATTGAAAATAATGAAATTATACAATTTCATACCTTTTTCAATTGACTCTTCTCTCTCGACCTTGACTCTAGCTACATGAATGTCTCAGTTCGCGAAATCCTGCCTGAAATAATCCTACAAGTGAATTAGTGTGCCTTGTTCCACGTCTCCCGCTTGAGAGGCTTATTATGGCCTGAATCCTGGCATATCATTGGCCCAGATCCTGGCATATCATGTGCTTTGGATAATTGCCTGCCAAACAAAAAGGAATAACGAGAATTGTGTTAGGTAGCGAAAGCAAAACATAACATATATAACAGAGCATAATCTAAGTAAGATTAAACACGCATAAAACCAAGCACATCAATCATACACTTACACAATGATTTATGTGGAAACCCAAATCGGGAAAAAACCATGGGCAATGATTATCGGTCTTCTGTTATTCAAGGGAGAACTACACTAGCCTTCATAGGCATACAATCATCCTCTCCTCAAACACTCGCTACTCTCTAGCTCACATTGTCATCTACTTCTATGGATATTCTCGTATATATAACATCTAGCACTCAGTTACACAGACTAATCATGAATAGATCACATAGTTACACGAACAATTCATAAGTAGATTGCATGCATGCACATGTGCATATGCATTTGCATGTGACCGCATGAGGAATTTCGTTGGCATGTTTCCAACAATCTCCACCTTGACAACAATTTACCTGATATATCATACCCTTAATTAATTCATCACCTTTTCTACAAGCCAAGAGAAGCCAAACACCGTCACAGCTCTATAACTTCTCTAAAAATATCGTTACATGAAAATGCATACACGATTCACTCCAGCATGGACCATTCAATCTCCATTAGTGACCTGTCTAATAGATCGATGCACTTGTCCAAATCTCATGAATCATAACCACAGACCAAATCACTGCAACCATTGTAGGTGATACTTGTGCTTCTGTGTTTGAAGCACCCATTTCCATGCTCTTCACCTGGAAGGAGTTGTTGCGTTGCTGCGAAGAGAATAGTTGGCTCATTAATAGGTGCATGCATGGATAGGGGGTTTTCCATGTGTCTACTGAAAACACCAACTGCATGTGAAATGCTAGCCATTTATCCATCTCAATCATCAAACTTCCTACTAGCATATAATACTTGAGACATATAACCCTTTTCTCCTTCATCCTAAAAAAAAATTACAATGGAAAGCCAAAGGGATTTTATCGGTTTCACATTATTCATACCGAATTTCCTAAGTATATTCACCACATACTTGCTGCTATGATAACCAATATTACCATCCTTCTTATCTCTGTGTATTCCCATGCCCAAGATTTATTTTTCTTCTCCCAGATCTTTCATAACAAACGTTCTAACTAACTGAGCCAACCTGTTGATCTCAACCATGCTTGTGCTTGCAAAAAGCATAACATATAACACCAAGATAATGAATATACCATAAACACGATAGTTATACTCACTTCTTGTAAAATTTGGCTCACCATGAAGGAATCAAACTTCTTGTACCATTTTCCTAGCATGCTTCAGGCCATACGATGATTTTTGAGTTTGCAAACAAATCTCCTATTGTGTTTCTAAACTAACCATTCTGGTTGTTCCATATACATCCCCTTATAAAAGGAGATTCATCAAACACTGCATCTCTGTCCATGATGATTCTCTGGGTAGTAGGATCCCCCAATATGCACCCATTAACGTCATCACCATATCAAAGATCTACCTGTTTGATAGGTCCTACTTAGAAAATTGATATAAAACCATAAGCATCACAACCGAATAATTTCACATTTGAGTAATTAACAGACGAACTGTTCATACCTCTTCCTGAATCTTCCTATCTTTTGCAACCGATGGTGATCGAGTTACCAGATAGCACAACCATTTATGTCCACAACTATTGTTGCAACTTGGCATTACTGAACATGTATATTTGATCCCAACTTCCTTACAATACTTTCCAAGTTCTATGGATATGAACTTACGTTCATCATATGTTCTCAAACACTTGATTGACCTACCAACACATCATCCTTTCTACAGACCCACCTTTCTAAACTGGACACACTACTCCACCTCGAACTTTGCATCCGAACAACTTTGACCAAATTCGTCCAAATCGGCCAAGTAAGCCTTCACTGCTTACCTCCAGGCCCATTTACAATGGAGTTCACCAAGCCTTTTATAGGATTCATTACATGCAATTCATGGACACAATACCATGGGATACCCAAAAACAGGGACCGAAAAAACCACCCGTTTTGACCTAAAAACAAATTTAACCCATTAACTCTTTCACCGAGTTAAGGCTAACCCAACATACATGCCCCCCGCCCCCACATATTCAATCTACCTAAATCTATGTCTATACTTTTCATAGGTGACTGATAAACCCAGGGTATGCATGCCTATCCAGGTCTTACATACATATGCCCATTTACATGCAATCAATAATTTCTACAACTCCAAAGTAAATACATTTTTTTTTATGTATTTATTATTATTATTATTATTATTTCACAGTGACTCAACTATCACCGCCCTACACCTTCTATGCAAACACATGTGGTAAGACACAACAAATAGACAAAACTTCAACAACCATACATGTAACTGAATTTTCTTCCATTGTGGAGTCCTCTTTGGATGCTTGTTGTATTTTCCAACAATCCTTCTTAAGATACCCAGATTTTCCACAATACCAACATTTTTCCTTACCCTTACTGTATTTTGACTTAGACATGGTTGTACCTT
>ML801063.1:82095-116074 GCA_009831015.1 Picea engelmannii
ATAACTTCATCCATGATAGCAAAAGTGGTGCATATTATAACTTATGGATCCTTGCAATGCCTAAATAAATAAACCATGTTATATCAGTCAAAAATTGAGAACTAAACAACATCTTATTGCATATGCTAAAATTGTACTGAGCAGAAAAATAGAAAACATGCAATGAATCCACACTCCTTGTCACACTGTGTTTCCTATTAACAGTAGAGAGATCCTTGTAGGATATATTACATGTATGTTTTCCTATTGGTCAACATTGAAGTATTCGCCTCATTCATCCATGGGATGTGGAATCATTCAATTAAACAAGAAGAATGACAAATTTACACCATATGACATATAAACATAGATGTAATATATCCTACTAACTTGCATTTGCATCAAAAACTAGATTGTCTCATCTGTACTAATCATGAGAAATACAATTGTTATGTTATATCTGGTTTACAGTCTTATCTAACCATCAACAATAGATAAATCCTTGTACAAATAAGCCAATGTTTGACTGGAATTTAAACATTGAGAAAGGGGATCATTATTTTCATTAATTTTGTATCACAATTTAAATTTGCATTGGTTTTGTTTGTCACTTGTTCAATGAAAAAATAAAAAAGGATTAATATTCGAAAAAACAAAAATGATAATGTGTAAGGGAATGTTAATATTCGAGAAAATTAAAAAGGATTAATATAGATTTTGGTTAATCTTGGATACCACTTACATGAAAACATCCCATGTATTTATTTTTTTGTGTTTGGATGTGAAGTTACTTTGCAAAACAAAATAAAAAATACCATACAATCATCTCAACCACACTCTGCATGTATATTTCTTTGTTTTTATTTGTGTATTCATTTGAGCTACACTGTAAAACAAAAATTAGTGTATATATTTGAAAAACCATGCAAAATTGGATTGTATCAATGATCCAGATTATTTTCGACACGAAATGCAAGTGAAGATATAATAAATAAATGCACGGAGATATCGTAGATATTCAATAAGATAACATAAATGTATCAGAGATGCAACCATAAACACAGATATACAGTAATACACGATTTGTATTAATGAAATAAATGTACAGAGACTGTAAAAATACAGAGTGAAAGACTCGCTAGAATGATGACAACTTATCTCTGAGAAGAGATGTGACGACTACTCGCATTCGCAAGAAGATGGTTACAATGAGGCTCTGAAGGCATTTTTACAATAAACAGAATGCCAAAAACCCTAGAAATCCGAAAACCTAACCCTAGGAGATGAAGCGCCAAAATTCATGTGGGCCCTGTTTGGGTAAGTAAGTACATCAAATTCTTGGGGTGGTAACTTTTGCATACGATCTCCGTTTTAGGCGTGCGATAGCTCGTTGGAAAGGTATTGTCGAGGAGATTCATTTTGGGGGCTCAATTAGGCTTTCAGCTATAATTGAGAAAATTGATCTCGAAAAACCTTCATTTGGGCCCTCAAAATGGGCCCGGAGGTTAAAAACTGCAAAAAATAGTAAATTGCCAAAATTGCCAGAAAACTGTTTTGAGCTAGTCGGAAAAGGTGGGTGGCCACTGATATCCACCTGGATCAATACTCCCTCCTTAGGAAGCAATGGTCTCCATTGCGTTGAGTTCCCGAGGGAGAGGGAAAAGTGTTTGCTGAATCTGCATATTGGTGAGTTGCTTGCCTTGTTGGAGACGTCGCACTGCTCAGTTTGTGGAAGTCTGTCACGAACCTGTCGAGGTTGAGGCTGTTCAACAAGTCAGGATACATGAGAGGACGGTGCGCAAATGGAATCTTTGCACTTTGCTGCAACCTTGTCGACATGCTTCTGTTGGATAGAAGGTGCTTGGGGCGAAGCTGTAGTGATTGCAGTGTCCTTATGTTCCCCTTTTGAACATATTGTGAAGAAGCTGAATTTTGTAGTATGAGATACTACCTTTCGGAACTTTTTAGGTGGAACAGTAGTCAGAACTACCTCTGGTATTCTATAGAGATGACCCCCCAGAGAAACAATGACATTGTGAGGTCGAGACTCATAAACAACATGGCGATTCCACATATATGGTTGGCCCAAGAGAACATCACAGACATATAGTGGGGCAACATCACATAATGCGTCATCCTTGAAGGGTTGGATGTCATATGACAATCGACATTACTGGATGACCCAGAGATCTCGTTCTTGGCAAAGCCACCCGATGTTGTATGGTTGCGGGTGTGGTTTTGTCGACAATCCCGACTGTTTGACGACCTCTGCTGAGATGAGGTTCTTCTGGCTTCCAATATCAACAATAAAATGCAGCGGGGTCCCCTTCACCCACATCTGTGAATGAAAAAGACGCTCCCTATCTTCACGATCTGTTGGTTCTTCTGGTTGAATTGTTGCAGTCATGACAATAGCAGTGGGGTCTGTGTCAATGACCTGTCCTTTACCATTATTTTTAGAATCATATTCTGAATCAGGGTTCGTCTCTTTGTCTTTGATCTCGACCACCAATGATTGTTTTGAGCGACATTCATCGGTGTTGTGCCAGGGGATTTTATGGAACTCGCACCATTTTCTGGTGTCCTTTGTTTTCCCGTGACCCTTCTTTTACTGTGTCTTGGACTGGTTTTCGGGAGACTGTTTGTTAGGGATGTCTTTGTCATACTTCGGTTGTTGGGGATTTGCAAACCTGAACTCCCATTTGTTTTGGTGCTTACATTTCTCTCGATTTTAACAACATATCGATAAGCAGCACTGAGTGATGAGATGTCCAGAAAATCCATTTTAGTCTAGAAGTATCTATGTAGAGCCCCACAATATTTCATAACCAAATGTCGCTCAGAGTCTTTGATACCCATCTTGGTGCACAATGTATGGAAGGTATTGGTGAACTCCAGAACTGCTTGGCCCCTCTCTTGCTGCAGTGTAGTCCATCTCATGTACTAGTCCTCATAGTTGCCAACAGGGTAATACTGTTCCTTTACCGCATCCACAAAAAAATACCAAGTGTGATCGACCCCGTATATTCCAGATTCCTCTGTGGAACTTTTCTCCCATTAAGCTTCCCACCAATGTTTGACATCAGGGAGAGATTTAAGGAGTGCGAAGGTGATCTTTTCTTTGTCGAAAAAATTGTGAACAGAGAAATAACCTTCTAGGAGAGTTAACCATTTTTCTAGGGCTTCTGCATCTATTTGTCCTTAAAATATAGGAATATCAAAATTAACTTGTACCTTGAAAGGCGAGGTGCCTCCAAAGTGGCCGCTTGATGAAGATGCACCTGATGCTATTGGCAGGCATTTAAGGATGTGGGCAAAATTCTCCATCATTTTGTCCCTCTGTCGCGTGAGAGATTGCTAAAGAAACAGATTGATAGGGGTTACCCATGATTTTGGTTATCATGATGATGTATTAATGATGGTGTACTCAGGCTCTTCATAAGAACTTTCTCCTGAGAAAAGTTACTTTCTTCTCTTTCCAGAAATATCATTTTTGAAGGAGGTTCGCAGGCTACTAGTATATTTGCCTGCGAGAATGCATGATTCTCGCAGGCTGCCTTAAGCCAGGGTGCGAGAATCTCGCACTGTGTTGAACTGCTAGGGTGTGAACTCTTTCTAAAGCAAGGGAAAAAAGATGAATTCTCGAAGCTTCTAGAAGGGAATCTTCTAGAAGGATGAGATGGCATTCAAATGGTTATCCTAGTACTGGATTCCCTGATATTTTGGGATCATTCTTATCCAAGTAACTAATTCATTCCCTCCTATATATTGAGGGAATTCTCATTGAAAAGGTTAAGCAAACAAGATTAAGCAAGATTCATTGGAGAATTAGTGAAAGAATTGTGTGAAGGATTGAATCTTGAACAACAGGTTGGGAAAATCCAGCAAGGATATCATAAAGGTTTTGATCTTCTTCATGCAAGTGAGCAAGTGTGTGTGTTGGAGCCAAGGGATATCGAAAGGAAGTTTGTGACATCAAGGATCAGGTTGTAATCTTTACTTTCCATCAATATGATACAGTAATATGTCCCTTTCCCATAAAGTTATTTCCACTTTATTGTATAATTCCTTGATCATATACATATATTGACTGTTGAATAGATTGTGCTTTCTTCACTTTGGTTAGTTTGTGTTGTCTTGGTCTTGACTGCACAAGAGCACTGGAGCGAAGCAGGAGCAAAAAAGACCATAGGAAGCGATAATAAGGTATGTTATTAGTTCTTGCCTCCTATTTAATTCAATAGTCAAAATCTAGGGAAAGAGTCATGTTCTGTCTTGCTTTGTTATAGATCTAGGTGGATCTAGGGAGATCGGTTAGTGTCCGCACCTACGGATTTATCCAATAAAAAAATTGGCGACTCCACTGGGGAACAATCCCATTTTCTTTGTGGCTTTTGATATTTTTCTGTGGCCATTTGCTCTGGTTTCACTTTTTTCCTGTCCCATCCATCTCTGAATCTTCAGGATATCCTGATAGACCTTCTGGGTCCAGAAGCCTTTTTCACTTTTGCTTCATTTTTCAAATTTTTTATTATGTTCAGGCATTCTCGCACTGCCCTTCATTGCAGCCTACGAGAACTGGTAGAGTTCGCACTCTGCCTTTAGATTTTAGTGCGAGGTTCTCGCACCCTGCTCAAGGGTCACCTGCGAGAATCAGTGATTCTCGCACTGTGTAATACTACCTGCCTGCGAACTCTTTTTGTCAAAAATTTGGATTTAAGTTTTGGTCTTTCCAACTGCCCAGATTAGTTTGATTACCTCTTATGAGCTTCTTGGACCATTGATTGATGTATTTCTTGTCTTCATTTGCATGCATGAACAACTTAGGGTTTCAAGGCTTTTTCTTGTCCTTTGTGTCTTGACTTTCGTTTCTTGACTCTTCTTGGCAAAACCATTCTCTCTAACTTCAAATTTTGAGTGTGTTTGATTAGTTGAGAACCAGTGATTGGTTGAAAGTTGAGTACTTGGTTTTTCTCATTTGCTTATTGGTTTGAAAGATCATTTTCTTGTGCAATTGAGAAGCCTACTTTGGTTTGCTCTTTATTTTTGATTTCATTGAAAGAGTTGATTGGGTTTGTCTTTGCTTGTTCATTTGGATTTTTTGATTTTCTGTACTCTCGCTGTCATAGTGAGGGTCCTTTTTGAAAAGTGAACAAAAAGTTTTTCTTTCAAAAAATTCTTTTCGTTTTAGAAAACTTTGAAAATCAAATTATTGAGATTGTTGAAGTATTTGAAAAAGACACATAGAGCATTGTCATTTGATAAGTGATTGTTTGTATTTGCATTTTAAAGGAAATTTTGCATTGTAGTTCAGGGTTGATCTGGAAAAATTTCTCTCTCTCCCATACGTAGGATTCATTGAACGAAAGTGATATATTTCATTCTCGTCCTTGCATTATAGGGTCAGAGTCATACAGATCGTCGATGACTGCACCGGAAGTGAAATTTTCTCCCTCATGGATGGTTTCTTCGGCTATAATCAAATTAACATTGCTCCTGAGGATCAACATAAAACTGCTTTTATTTGTCCTTGGGGTACTTTTGCCTATCGAAAACTCCCTTTCGGTCTTAAGAATGCGGGTACAACTTTTCAACGCGCTATGTCTTACGCCTTTCATGATATCAAACATATCGTTCAACCCTATTTGGACGATTTACCTGCTCATTCTATGCATAGAGTCGATCACCCTACCCACCTCTGTGCCATTTTTGTTTGCTGTCGTTTCTACCAGATACGTTTAAATCCTCATAAGTGTGTTTTTTGTGTAGAATCCAGCCGTCTTCTCGATTTTATCGTTTCACGTCAACGGATCCGGGTGGATCCTATTAAGGTTGAGGCGATCCTTAATTTCCCTCCTCCTTCTACACTGCACCAATTACAAAGTTTGTAGGGGAAAACAAACTTTCTTCGTCGTTTTATCCCTAATTACGCCAAGATTACTCGTGGTTTTACACGTCTACTAAAGAAAGATTCTGAGTTCGTCTGGGATACCATTGCTAACAATGCTTTTGAAGCTTTGAAGTTGTCCCTCATGCGAGCTCCGCTTCTCTTTCCTCCCGATTACAATCACGATTATTTCCTTTATCTTGCTGCCTCGGAGTACACTATTGGCATGGTTCTCATCCAAGAGGATGATGCGCACGACGAACATGTTGTTTATTAATTGAGTCGAAGTCTCACACCCACTGAAATCAAGTATCAACATGTTGAAAAATTGGACTTGGCTGTCGTTCAAGTCGTCCAACACTTTCGGCACTATATCCTCTCATGCAAGACTACGGTGATTTCTCATTGCAACCCTATGCAACATATTTTGACACGTCAATTGCTAGGGGGCAAATACTCCAAATCGATTGTGATACTCCAGGAGTTTGACTTGGAATTCGACCGCACCAAGTCCAAGAAATCCTTAGTTTTTGCTGAGTTGATATGCGATTTTCCTCACTCTGCAACGGAAAATGTAGCAGTAGATTCATTACCCGATGAATCTCTTTTCCTTATTAGCACTGATGATCTTTGGTATGGGGATATCATTATATATCTCCAAACCCAGACTTTTCGGCCTGCTTTTTCTAGTAATGAACGACGTCGCATACGATATCAAGCTCATCAATACATTATCCTCGGGGATACTCTTTATCGTCGGGGAATTGCCTCTGTTTTTCGACATTGTCTAACGTTCAACGAAGCCAAGAAAGCTCTGAATGACTGCCATTCTGGAGCATGTGGTGGTCATATGTATGGGTATGCTACTGCCCAGAAGATCTTACGTGCAGGGTATTTTTGGCCTTCTTTGTTTAACGACTGCATTACCGTCGTTCAGAAATGCCATGCCTGCCAGACCTACAATCAGAAAATTTGGTCACATCCTGCTCCTCTTCACCCTGTGGTCTCAGTTGGTCCCTTTGCGAAATGGGGCATCGATTTCATGACATGTCACCCTCACTCGGCCGGGGGGCATGGTTACATCATTGTAGCTGTTGATTACTTTACGAAATGGGCCGAGGCGATGCCGAAATTCGACAATACTGGAAAGACCGCAGCTTTGTTTCTTTTTAATCATGTCATAGCTCGTTTTGGTGTTCCCCAAGCTATCGTTACTGATCACGGTAGTCACTTTAGGAATTTTATGATGTCCGAACTTACTAAGAAGTTGGGTCTTCATCATGATAACTTAACGCCCTATTATCCACAAGCTAATGGCCAGGTCGAAGCAATCAAAAAAGTTCTCATAACTATGCTTCGACGGATGATAGGAATTCATAAAACAAGTTGGCACACAATGTTGTTTTCGGCATTGTGGGCGTACCGGACATCTGTCAAGTCTGCTACTGGGTTTATGCCTTTTCGATTAGTCTATGGTGTGGAAGTCATTCTTCCTATAGAATGCGAGATACCCTCTCTAAAGCTAGTTGTTGAACTCATACCCAATACTTCTGTTGAAGAAGAATGTCTATTGTATCTTATGCGATTAGATGAAACTCGACGTGATGCCACCCTAGTAATAGAAGCCCAGAAAAAACGTGTCAAGGCCCAATATGACAAACATGTCAAGCCTCACGTTTTCTCTGAAGGTGATCTTGTTCTTTTCTATGAACAGGATCGAGATTTGTTAGGAGCTGGGAAATTCGAACCCATGTGGCGAGGTCCTTATATTGTTCACCGAGTCTTGGAAAAAGGAGCATATGAGTTGGTCGATTACGATGGTATCCCTTTGAGTGAACCCAGGAATGGGTTGTACTTAAAGAAGTACTATGCATAAATCATCAGTGCACAAGTACTTGTATTTTAATGTATCATACTTTGTGTGTGCTACTATAGTTTTCTTTTGTTGTTATCTGGTCTCTTCCCTTATGTGACGTTGTCTTTGATTTCCAGATGTCGGAGTCTTCGCTACCGTATATTGTCTTCACTGATGGTGCTAGCCATAGTACTCGGAACCTTGCTTCTGCTGCATGGGCAATCTATGCCCCAACAAACGAACTTGTATCTTTACGAGGTGTGTGCCTTGGTCGTGCGACCAACAACATTGTAGAGTATAGCGTTGTTATTGAATTATTGGTTGATGCTATCTTGCTCGGAATTCATCATTTGGTTGTGTGACTTGACTCACAACTTGTAGTACTACAGTTAAGTAATATCTACTATATTCGAAGTCCTACTTTGTTACGGGTGTATTTGCAAATTCGCCTCTTGGAACATTATTTTGATCACATTGAATATCAACATATTCCTAGATGTCTAAATACATTAATAGATGCGTTGGCTAATTATGTATTGGACAAACATTTGAATCATTTATAAGTCAAACACAACAAAATTCACACAATATAAAGTAAACCGGCAGAAGTCGTCTGTATATATAACGATCAAAAGAGTTTTTTACAAAAAGTTTGTCCGAAGACCAAAATGTCAAAAATTGAAGCTTATAGCTTCTACAAAGTGACGTCATGGATGACGTTCATGGTAACACACGACTGCCCTAGAAACCCTATAGAGCAGTCGACTCATAGATGTTGATACCCCTACAGTATGACGTTGATCGCATCGTGGAACCTCTTCCAGAGTCATATCTGGAATGTCTGCAGTCAGGCCCTCTAGATTCTGTTCCACCACTTGGTAATCCTCATCATACTGTGGTGTTGTCGCTCCCTCTCCTCGCCGCTGGATGGGAGAAGTTCCGGGAGGTCTGTAAGGTCCAACATCTGTGTTATCAATAAATGATTTTGTATTAGTCTTCAGACGAATATATAAAACAAAAACATTTGAATATGATAAAAAATTTAAAAACATTTAAAAAGAGAAAATGTTTGTACTTCTTACCAAGGTCACCCCACTGAGCATCCTCTGGTAATGCCAAATCCGGATCTCCTCGGAAATCCAGTCTAGCATAAGCGTAGTCATCAACCATCAACATCTGTGGTTGAAGCCAGTCAAAGAAAGTATCCTCATATTTGATGGTCGGTCTTGCTACGTGCCGAGCCATGAGTTGACACCATCTCAGCATCCACGGATCCCTGGGAGCCGGTAAATTCCACTCCACTTGTAGCCTCAGTAAAGGGACTTGCTCAAGGAAGAAGGATACCAACAAAGATCCATACCCGAATTGCTTCAGGTTGCCACGTCTGCACTTGGTCAATTTCTTTTTTATACTGCGCAGCACAACATCCACCCAGTTGAACACTCGAGGCTCAGTACACTCAATAGCGTACTAGAAGTAACTCTGTAATGCCATATGTGGAGCAGAACTCCCAGCCATTCGAGCTATAGTGAATAGGATAGTACGGAGGGTCAAATATTGTACCCCCCAAATCGCTACTTTTCCTTTCTTTCGCTCAGCCTCGGGAACGCAGTGTATGCGGCTATACTCACTCATCGGTAGCCCACCACCTCTACTACCGATTAGGCTCACATAGTACCCCCGTCAGGACAATGTGAAAGTACTTCAAGGGCCCACAATCTCTCAAAGAATCTATGGTAGGTGGATGATTTTCGACCATTGCATTATCCTCTTCATGTTCCCTTTCGCGCCACTCAAGCACCATGTTTATGGCCAATTATTTGCATAAGGAACATAAAAAGAGGATTAATAACTTTTTTCATGCTTTGGATCTTTTTCATTGGCTAAAATTTAAAAAAAAAATTGGGCTTTGTGGTTCTCGTAGGTGCTCTGTGTGCACAGTGTGAGAACCTCGCAGGTGGCTTAAGGTTCACCTGCGAGAATGCATCATTCTCGCAGGCCCCGTATAGCCTGCCTGCGAGAATGGTAGCGCGCATATAGGGTTTAGAAAATCAACTTAAAACTGAGAATTTAACCAATGAAACTACAAATTTAAACCATGAAAATTTCAAGGACGAAGAGCTTACCTTAATGTCACAGACAGCTCGCTAAATGGTCTCTCGTAGCTCCCAAAAATGGACGCCAAACTTGGAGGGTAAAAGAGGGGTTTTTTGAGCTCAATAGTGGAAATGTAAAAATGGTGTGGTAAAAAGAGTGTTTACTCCTTTTATTTATTTTTACTATATCATTTTGGGTTTTTAATGATTATTTATCGATTAAACCTAATCCCTAATGTCATGTTGAGTGTAATTCTTGCAGGCGTGATGACTTTGATGATTCAATACAGGGCTACGGACATGTTTTTATTTGTTATCGCGTGTTTTTGATTGTTTTTCATGGTTTTTATATAAAAACCTCGAGCGTGGTATTTTGTCCATTCTTGCGCTCGTAAATACATGAGAACGCGATCGAGCATACTTTTATCACTTTTTTCGGCTCAACAAGGTTATACGAAAAAGGACCCCCCCCTGGAGTCCTCTTTAAGCTCTTTTCAGACTCTCTAAGCATGAAAAGATCGTCGAGCGACCTTTCTATTTTCACGCTCGATAAAGTATTTGAAGTAAGCGTCTGGTGAGCGATAATTTATCTCTTTTTCGGTCTCATCCAGTCTATTTTACGAAAAAGGAACTGAGAGAGTTCTCTTTTAAGTGTTTTTCCAAACTCTATAATCTTGAAAAACCTTCGAGTTTTCTATCTCTGGACTCGTTAAACAAACATTGACATGCCCATGATGGGACCGAACCACTCCTTCTTAGGGTTCGTTAAACATACTCCGAGGGACTCGTCCGAAGGATGATCTTATATCAACAAGCATATGTTATCCTCCTCAAGCTTGCGTAAAAATAAAGAGGTACTCGCCAGAAATGGTGGGGGAAAATTTGGGAAAGGTATACGTTTTCATCGTCGTATTGATTGGCAGTAAGTGTCGCTCTTGAACATGACACCCCCTATTCATCATTTGAAGCCGATTTGGAAAATCCATTTGTCTCTCATTCGATTTGCTACAAGGTCATTCCCTGCGTCGTCTTTGAGTCAATGCTACCAAATCATTGGCCGTGTCATTCATATGTTCAAGAGAACTCCATCTGAAACCTATATTGAGTCAGCCATCTGATGTTATCCATTCTTTCTGTGTCGGCCTTCCCTGTGTCCAAGTCCAATTCACATCATACTTTGTTCACCTTCAAAATCTGTTACTCATTTCGTGTCATTGATGGGGAATACATCAAGGCCCTCCTGTGACGAGTTTTGTTCCGTCAACTTCAGCTCATTATCCGGAATCAAGACTTAGAAATTATTTGGTACCTTGGATCTTGCATGCCTCAATGGCAGGTTTCCTCACTTTCGACAGTGGGTTTATACATCATTGACCCCTGATCGAAAGATTTCATCGGATGTTCGACTTCAACTCATTTATTCACACTCGATGGATTATACTATGGTACCTTGGGAGTCATTGACATCAATAGTGATTTCCCTCGCACTTGTTAACGGTTTCATCAATGACCGATAATCAAGTGGTTTCTACCATGTTCGACTTCAACACATGTAATCACATGGTTAAATTCGTACTTTGAGCGACGAAATTGAAGACCCTGGATATCATCTTTATGATCCAGGTTGCGATGGAGTATGTATAATTTGCGACACATAGATCCACTGTGTATTTCTCGTGGCTATGTCATCTTGATTTGAAATTTTTCGCATAGATCCATAGTGTATTTTGGTGGCTATGCTACATTTTGACGGTATGGATCCACAGTGTATGATTGGTGGCCATGACCCAGGTCTACAATGTTATCCGTCTATGATCTGAGTATGGGAATGCCTACCTCAGAATTGATATATATGATATTTTGCAGATGCTTGGTTGTTCATAGGTTTCTGATTAGATGTGCCCCTGGTTCCCGACACACACATGCAGCTTACAAAGTCTATCGGCTGTCACTGTTTCCAACCTCATAATTTGGGGGGCATTCTGTTACCCATGATTTTAATTATCATGATGATGTATTAATGATGGTGTACTCATGCTCTTCATAAGAACTTTCTCCTAAGAAAAGTTACTTTCTTCTCTTTCCAGAAATATCGTTTTTGAAGGAGGTTCGTAGGCTACTAGTATATTTGCCTGCGAGAATGCATGATTCTCGCAGGCTTCCTTAAGCTAGGGTGCGAGAAGCTCGCACTGTGTTGAACTGCTAGGGTGAAAACTCTTTCTAAAGCAAGGGAAAAATATGAATTCTCGAAGCTTCTAGAAGGGAATCTTCTAGAAGGATGAGATGGCATTCGAATGGTTATCCTAGTACTGGATTCCTTGATATTTTGGGATCATTCTTATCCAAGTAACTAATTCACTCTCTCCTATATATTGAGGGAATTCTCATGGAAAAGGTTAAGCAAACAACATTAAGCAAGATTCATTGGAGAATTAGTGAAAGAATTGTGTGAAGGATTGAAGCTTGAACAACAAGCTAGGAAACTCCAACAAGGATATCATAAAGGTTTTGATCTTCTTCATGCAAGTGAGTAAGTGTGTGTGTCGGAGCCAAGGGCCATCAAAAGGAAGTTTGCGACATCAAGGCTCAGGTTGTAATCTTTACTTTCCATCAATATGATACAGTAATATGTCCCTTTCCCATAAAGCTATTTCCACTTTATTGTATAATTTCTTGATCATATACATAGATTGATTGTTAAATAGATTGTGTTTTCTTCACTTTTGTTGGTTTGTGTTGTCTTGGTCTTGACTGCACGAGAGCACTGGAGTGAAGAAGGAGCAACAAAAACCATAGGAAACGATAATAAGGTATGTTATTAGTTCTTGCCTCCTATTTAATTCAATAGTCAAAATCTAGGGAAAGAGTCATGTTTTGTCTTGCTTTGTTCTAGATCCAGGTGGATCTAGGGAGATCGGTTAGTGTCCGCACCTACGGATTTATCCAATAACAATAGGATTGTCTGCTCCGTCGTTTTTCTTTTCTTCCACCATTGAGGGTTTCTTGGGTGTGCAAGAGAGATTGTCTTCAAGAGAGACAAGCTCGAGACCCAACTTGCTATACTTGGACCTCATTGGGGACATATACTGAAAAAATGATTAAGAGCAACTTACTCTTATACCACTGATCCAAATTATTTTCGGCACGAAATGCGAGCAGAGATATAATAAAGAAATGCAGAGAGATATCGCAGATATTCAATAAGATAACATAAATGTATCATAGATGCAACCATAAACACAAATATACAGTAATACACGATTTCTATTAATGAAAGAAATGTACAGATACTGTAAAAATACAGAGTGAAAGACTCACTAGAATGGTGACAGCTTATCTCTGAGAAGAGATGTGACGGCTACTCGCATTGGCAAGAAGATGGTTACAATGAGGCTCTAAAGGATTTTTTACAATAAACAGGAATGCCAAAAACCCTAGACATCTGAAAACCTGACCCTAGGAGATAAAGCACCAAAAGTCATGTGGGTCTCGTTTGGGTGAGTGAGTACATCAACTTCCCGGGGTCATAACTTTTGCATACGATCTCCATTTTAGGAGTGTGATAGCTCGTTGGAAAGATATTGCCAAGGAGAATCATTTTGGGGCTTCAATCATGCCTTCTAATATCATTTAGAATCTCGATATCGAGAAACCTTCATTTGGGCCCTCAAAATGGCCCCAAAGGTTAAAAACTGCTAAAAATAGTAAATTGCCAAAATTGTCAGAAAACTATTTTGAGCCAATCAGAAAAGGTGGGTGACCACCGATATCCACCTAGATCAATCCTCCCCCCTTAGGAAGTAATTTTCTCCATCGCATTAAGTTCCCGGGGAAGAGGGAAAAGCGTTTGTTGAATCTGCATCTTGGTGAGTTGTTTGTCTTGCTGGAGATGTCGCGTTGCTCAATTTGTGGAAGTCTGTCACGAACCTGTTAGGGCTGAGGCTATTCAACAAGTCGTGATACATGAGAGGTCAGTGCATAGAAGTAATCTTTGTGCTTTGCTGCAACCTTGTCGACCTGCTTCTATTGGATAGAAGGTGCTTGGGGCGAAGCTGTAGTGGTTGAAGTGTCCTACTGTTCCCCTTTTGAACAGATTGTGAAGAAGCTGAATTTTGCAGTATGAGATACTACCTTGCGACACTTTTTAGGTGAAACAGTAGTCAGAAATACCTCTGGTATTCTGTAGAGATGACCCCCCAGAGAAACAATGACACTACAGGGTCCAGACTAATAAACAACATGGTGCTTCCACATATATGGTTGGCCCAAGAGAACATCATAGACATCTAGTGGGGAAACATCACATAATACATCATCCTTGAAGGGTTGGATTCCATATGACAATCGACATTGCTGGCTGGCACAGATATCTCGTCCTTGGCGAAGCCACCCGATGTTGTATGGTTGCGGGTGTGGTGTTGTCAACAATCCCAACTGTTTAACGACCTTTGTTGAGATGAGTTTCTTCTGGCTTCCGCTATCAACAATAAAATGCAGCGGGGTCCCCTTCACCCACATCTGTGAATGAAAAAGACGCTTCCCCTCTTCAGGATCTGTTGGTTCTTCTGGTTGAATTGTTGCGGTCGCGATAATAGAAGTGGGGTCCGCGTCAATGATCTGTCCTTTACCATTATTTTCAGAATCAGATTCCGAATCAGGGTTTGTCTCTTTGTCTTTGATCTCGACCACCAATGACTGTTTTGAGCGACATTCATCGGTGTTGTGCCAGGGGATTTTGTGGAACTCGCACCATTTTCCGGTGTCCTTCTTTGTCTTCTCGTGACCCTTATTTTCCTGTTTCTTGAATTGGTTTTCAGGAGACTATTTGTTAGGGCCGTCATTGTCATACTTCGGTTGTTGCGGATTTGCATAATCTAACTCTCATTTGTTCTGGTGCTTAAATTTCTGCCCGATTTTAACAACATATCGATAAGCAACACTGACTGATGAGATGTCCAGAAAATCCATTTTAGTCTGGATGTATCTATGTAGAGCCCCACAGTATTTCATAACCAAATGTCGCTCAGAGTCTTTGATACCCAGCTTGGTGCACAAGGTATGAAAGGTATTGGTGAAATTTGAAACTACTTGGCCCCTCTCTTGACGCAGTGTGGTCCATTTCATGTATTGGTCCTCATAGTTGCTAACAGGGTAATACTGTTCCTTTACCACATCCACAAAAAAATCCCAAGTGGGATTGACCCTGTATATTCCAGACTCCTTTGTGGAACATTGCTCCCAGTAAGTTTCCCACCAATGTTTTACATGAGGGAGAGCTTTAAGGAGTGTGAAGGTGATCTTTTCTTTGTCGAAAAAATTGTGAATAGAGAAATAACCTTCTAGCAGAGTTAACCATTTTTCTAGGGCTTTTGCATCTATCTATCCTTCAAATACAGGAATATCAAAATTAACTTGTACCTCGAAAGGCGAGGTGCCTCCAAAGTGGTCACTTGATGAAGATGTGCCTAATTCTATCGATATACATTTAAGGATGTGGGCAAAATTCTCCATCATTTCGTCCATTTGTCACGTGAGAGCTTTCTCAAGCAAAAGATTGACAGGATCATCTGCTCTGTTGTTTTTCTTTTCTTCTACCATTGAGGGTTTCTTGGGTGTGAGAGAGCGATTATCTTCAAGAGAAACAAGCTCGAAACCCAACTTGTTATACTCGGACCTCGTCGGGGACATGTACTGAAAAAATGATTAAGAGCACCCTGCTCTGATACCACTGATCTAGATTATTTTTGGCAAGAAATGCGAGCGAAGATATAATAAATAAATGCACAGAGATATCGCAGATATTCAATAAGATAACATAAATGTATCAGAGATGCAACCATAAACACATATATACAGTAATACATGATTTCTATTAATGAAAGAAATGTACAGAGACTGTAAAAATATAGAGTGAAAGACTTGCTAGAATGGTGGCATCTTATCTCTGAGAAGAGATGTGACGGCTACTCGCATTCACAAGAAGATGGTTACAATGAGGCTCTGAAGGCCTTTTTAAAATAATCAGGTATGCAAAAAACCCTAGACATCCAAAAACCTAACCCTAGGAGATGAAGCGCCAAAAGTCATGTGGTCGCGACAATAGCAGTGGGGTCCACGTCAATGATCTGTCCTTTACCATTATTTTCAGAATCAAATTCTGAATCAGGATTTGTCTCTTTGTCTTTGATATTGACCACCAATGACTGTTTTGAGCAACATTCATCGGTGTTGTGCCAGGGGCTTCTATGGAACTCGAACCATTTTTCGGTGTCCTTCTTTGTCTTCCCGTGACCCTTCTTTTCCTGTGTCTTGCACTGGTTTCCGAAAGACTGTTTGTTAGGGTAATTTTTGTCATACTTTGGTTGTTGCAGATTTGCAGAACGAAACTCTCATTTGTTCTGGTGCTTAAATTTCTACTAGATTTTAATAGCATATCGATAAGAAACACTCAGTGATGAGATGTCCAGAAAATCCATTTCAGTCTGGATGTATCTGTATAGAGCCCCACGGTATTTCATAACCAAATGTCGCTCGGAGTCTTTGATACCCAGTTTGGTGCACAAGGTATGGAAGGTATTGGTGAACTCTAGAACTGCTTGGCCCCTCTCTTGCCGCAGTGTGGTCCATCTCATGTACTTGTCCTCATAGTTGCCAACAGTGTAATAATGTTCCTTTACCGCATCCACACAAAAATTCCAAGTGGGATCGACCCCGTATATTCCAGACTCCTCTATGAAACTTTTCTCCCGGTAAGTTTCCCACCAATGTTTGACATGAGGGAGAGGTTTAAGGAGTGTGAAGGTGATATTTTCTTTGTTGGAAAAATTGTGAACATAGAAATAACCTTCTAGCATAGTTAATAATTTTTCTAGGGCTTCTGCATCTATCTGTCCTTCAAATACAGAAATATAAAAATTAACTTGTACCTTGAAAGGCGAGGTGCCTCCAAAGTGGCCGCTTGATGAAGATGCACCTAATGCTATCGGTAGGCGTTTAAGGATGTGGGCAAAATTCTCTGTCCCATGAGAGCTTGCTCAAGCAACAGAGTGATAGGATCGTTTGCTCCATCGTTTTTATTTTCTTCCACCATTGAGGGTTTCTTGGGTGTGCGAGAGAGATTGTCTTCAAGAGAGACAATATTGGGACCCAACTTTATATACTCAGACCTCGTTTGGGACATGTACTGAAAAAATGATTAAGAGCAACCTACTCTGATACCACTGATCCAGATTATTTTCAGCACAAAATTCGAGCGGAGATATAATAAAGAAATGCACAGAGATATCGCAGATATTCAATAAGATAACATAAATGTATCAGAGATGTAACCATAAACACAGATATACTGTAATACATGATTTCTATTAATGAAAGAAATGTACAGAGACTGTAAAAATAGAGAGTGAAAAACTCGCTAGAATGGTGGCAGCTTATCTCTGAGAAGAGATGTGACGACTACTCGCATTCGCAAGAAGATGGTTACAATGAGGCTCTGAAGGAATTTTTACAATAAACAAGAATGCCAAAAACCCTAGACATCTGAAAACCTAACCCTAGGAGATGAAGCGCCAAAAGTCATGTGGGTCCGTTTGGGTAAGTGAGTACATCAACTTCCCGGGTTCATAACTTTTGCATACTATATTCGTTTTAGGCGTGTGATAGCTCATTGGAAAGGTATTGTTGAGGAGATTTATTTTGGTTGCTCAATAGTGCCTTAAAATATCATTGAGAACTTTGATATTGAAAAACCTTCATTTAGGCCCTTAAAATGGCCCCGGAGGTTAAAAACTGCTAAAAGTAGTAAATTGCCAAAATTGCCAGAAAACTGTTTTGAGCCAATCAGAAAAGGTGGGTGGCCACCAATATCCACCTGGTTCAATCCTCCCTCCTTAGGAATCAATGGTATCCATTGCATTGAGTTTCTGGGGGAGAGGGAAAATCATTTGTTGAATCTACATCTTGGTGAGTTGCTTGCCTTGCTGGAGACGTCGCACTACTCAGTTTATGGAAGTCTGTCACGAACCTGTTGAGGCTGAGGCTATTCAACAAGTCAGGATACATGAGAGGATGGTGTGAAAAAGGAATATTTGTGCTTTGCTGCAACCTTGTCGACCTGCTTCTGTTGGATAGAAGGTGCTTGGGGTGAAGCTGTAGTGATTGCAGTGTCCTTCTATTCCCCTTTTGAACAGATTGTGAAGAAGCTGAATTTTGCAGTATGAGATACTACCTTGCGACACTTTTTAGGTGGAACAGTAGTCGAAACTACCTCTGGTATTCTGTAGAGATGACCCCCCAGAGAAATAATGACACTGCAGGGTCGAGACTCATAAACAACGTGGCGCTTCCACATATATGGTTGGCCCAAGAGAACACCACAGACATCTAGTGGGGAAACATCACATAATACCTCATCCTTGAAGGGTTGGATGCCATATGAAAATCGACATTGCTGGCTGACATGAATATATCTTCCTTGGCGAAGCCACCCGATGTTGTATGGTTGCGGATGTGGTGTTGTCGACAATCCCGACTGTTTGACGACCTCTGCTGAGATGAGGTTCTTCTGGCTTCCGCTTTCAATAATAAAATGCAACGAGGTCCCCTTCACCCACATCTGTGAATGAAAAAGAAGCTCCTCCTCTTCAATATTTGTTGGTTCTTCTGGTTGAATTGCTGTGGTCTTGTCAATAACAGTGGGGTACGCGTCAATGATCTGTCATTTACCATTATTTTCATAATCAAATTTTGAATCAGGTTTCATCTCTTTGTCGTTGGTCTCGACCACCAATGACTATTTTGAGCGACGTTCGTCAGTGTTGTGCCAGGGGATTTTGTGGAACTCACACCATTTTCCAGTGTCCTTCTTTTTCTTCCCGTGACCCTTCTTTTCCTATTTCTTGGACTGGTTTTGGGGAGACTGTTTGTTAGCACCGTCTTTGTCATACTTCGGTTGTTGCGGATTTGCATAACCGAACTCCCACTTGTTCTGGTGCTTAAAGTTCTGCTCGATTTTAACAGCATATCGATAAGCAACACTGAGTGATGAGATGTCCAGAAAATCCATTTCAGTCTGGATGTATTTGTGTAAAGCCCCACGGTATTCCATAACCAAATGTCGCTCAGAGTCTTTGATACCCATCATGGTGCGCAAGGTATGGAAGATATTGGTGAAATCCGGAACTGCTTGGCCCCTCTCTTGCCGCAATCTGGTCCATCTCATGTACTGGTCCTCATAGTTGCCAACAGGGTAATACTGTTCCTTTACCGCATCCACAAAAAAATCCCAAGTGGAATCAACCCTGTATATTCCAAAGTCCTCTATGGAACTTTGCTCCCAGTAAGTTTCCCACCAATGTTTGACATGAAGGAGAGCTTTAAGGAGTGTGAAGGTGATCGTTTCTTTGCGCAAAAAATTGTGAACAAAGAAATATCCTTCTAGCAGAGTTAACAATTTTTCTGGAGCATTTGCATCTATTTGTCCTTCAAATACAGGAATATCAAAATTAACTTGTAACTTGAAAGGAGAGGTGCCTCCAAAGTGGCTTCTTGATGAAGATGCACCTGATGCTATCGACAAGCGTTTAAGGATGTGGGAAAAATTCTCCATCATTTCGTCCCTCTGTCGCGTGAGAGCTTGTTCAAGCCACAAATTGATAGGATCGCCTCCTCCATCGTTTTTCTTTTCTTTCACCATTGAGGGTTGCTTGGGTGTGCAAGAGAGATTGTCTTCAAGAGAGACGATCTCAATACCCAACTTGCTATACTTGGACCTCGTCGGGGACATGTACTGAAAAATGATTAAGAGTAGCCTGCTCTGATACCACTGATCCAGATTATTTTCGGCACGAAATGCGAGCAGAGATATAATAAAGAAATGCAGAGAGATATCACAGATATTCAATAAGATAACATAAATGTATCAAAGATGCAACCATAAACACAGATATACAATAATACACAATTTCTATTAATGAAAGAAATGTACAGAGACTGTAAAAATACAGAGTGAAAGACTCTCTAGAATGGTGGAAGCTTATCTCTGAGAAGAGATGTGACGGCTACTCGCATTCGCCAGAAGATGGTCAAAATGAGGCTCTGAAGGCCATTTTACTATAAACAGGAATTCCAAAAACCCTAGACATCCGAAAACCTAACCCTAGGAGATGAAGCGCCAAAAGTCATGTGGGCCCCGTTTGGGTAAGTGAGTACATCAACTTCTTAGGGTCATAACTTTTGCATACGATCTTTGTTTTAAGCGTGTGATAGTTCGTTGGAAAGGTATTTTCGAGGAGATTCATTTTGGGGGATCAATTAGGCCTTTAGATATTATTGAGAACCTCTATCTTGAAAATCCTTCATTTGGGCCCTCAAAATGGCCTCGGAGGTTAAAAACTTCTAAAAATAGTAAATTGCAAAAATTGTTAGAAAACTGTTTTGAGCCAGTCGAAAAAGGTGGGTGGCCATCGATATCCACCTGGATCAATCCTCCCTCCTTAGGAAGCAATAATATCCATTGTGTTGAGTTCCTCGGGGAGAGGGAAAAGTGTTTGCTGAATCTGCATCTTGGTGAGTTGTTTGCCTTGTTGGAGACGTCGCGCTGCTCATTTTGTGGAATTCTGTCACGAACCTGTTGAGGCTGAGGCTGTTCAACAAGGCGGGCTACATGAGAGGACGGTGCAGAGAAGGAATCTTTGCGCTTTACTGCAAGCTTGTCGATCTGCTTCTGTTGGATAGAAGGTGCTTGGTGCGAAGCTGTAGTGGTTGCAGTGTCCTTATGTTCCCCTTTTGAAAAGATTGTGAAGAAGCTGAATTTTGTAGTATAAGATACTACCTTGCGACACTTTTTAGATGGAACAGTAGTCGGAACTACCTCTGGTATTTTGTAGAGATGACCCCCCAGAGAAACAATGATACTGCGGGGTCGAGACTCATAAACAACATGGTGGTTCCACATATATGGTTGGCCCAAGAGAACATCATAGACATCTAGTGGGGGAACATCACATAATACCTCATCCTTGAAGGGTTGGATGCCATATGACAATCGAAATTGCTGGCTGACACAGAGATATCATCCTTGGAAAAGCCACCCGATGTTGTATGGTTGTGGGTGTGGTGTTGTCGACAATCCCAACTGTTTGATGACCTCTGCTGAGATGAGGTTCTTTTGGCTTCCGCTATCAACAATAAAATGCACTGGGGTCCCCTTCACCCAAATCTGTGAATGAAAAAGGTGCTCCTCATCTTCAAGATCTCTTGGTTCTTCTGGTTGAATTGTTGCGGTCGCGACAATAGCAGTGGGGTCCACATCAATGATCTGTCCTTTACCATTATTTTCAGAATCAGATTCTGAATCAGGGTTCGTCTCTTTGTCTTTGATCTCGACCACCAATGACTATTTTGAGCGACATTCATCGGTGTTGTGCAAGGGTATTTTTTGGAACTCGCACCATTTTCCAGTGTCCTTCTTTGTCTTCCTGTGACCCTTCTTTTCCTGTGTCTTGGACTGGTTTCGGGAGACTGTTTGTTAGGGCCGTCCTTGTCATACTTCAGTTGTTGCGGATTTGCAGACCCGAACTCCCATTTGTTTTGGTGCTTAAATTTCTGCTCGATTTTAACAACATATCGATAAGCAGCACTGAGTGATGAGATGTCCAGAAAATCCATTTCAGTCTGGATGTATCTGTGTAGAGCCCCACAGTATTTCATAACCAAATGTCGCTTGGAGGTTTTGATACCCAGCTTGGTGCACAAGGTATGGAAGGTATTGGTAAACTTTGGAACTGCTTGGCCCCTCTCTTGCCGTAGTGTGGTCCATCTCATGTACTGGTCCTCATAGTTGCCAATAGGGTAATACTATTTCTTTACCACATCCACACAAAAATCCCAAGTGGGATCGACCCCGTATATTCCAGAATCCTCTGTGGAAATTTGTTCCCAGTAAGTTTCCCACCAATGTTTGACATGAGGGAGAGCTTTAAGGAGTGTGAAGGTGATCTTTTCTTTGTCGAAAAAATTGTGAACAGAGAAATAACCTTCTAGCAGAGTTAACCATTTTTCTAGGGCTTCTCCATCTACCTGTCCTTCAAATACAGGAATATCAAAATTAACTTGTACCTTGAAAGGCGAGGTGCCTCCAAAGTGGCCACTTGAGGAAGACGCGTTTGATTCTATTGGTAGATGTTTAAGGATGTGAGAAAAATTCTCCATCATTTCTCCCCTCTGTCGTGTGAGAGCTTGCTTAAGCAACAGATTGATAGGATCGTATGTTCCGTCGTTTTTCTTTTCTTCCGCCATTGAGGGTTTCTTGGGTGTGCGAGAGTGTTGTCTTCAAGAGAGATAATCTTGAGACCCAACTTGTTATACTCGGACCTCGTCGGGGACATGTACTGAAAAATGATTAAGAGCAGCCTATTCTGATACAACTGATTCGGATTATTTTCGGCACGAAATGCGAACGGAGATATAATAAAGAAATGCACAGAGATATCGCAGATATTCAATAAGATAACATAAATGTATCAGAGATGCAACCATAAACACATATATACAGTAATACATGATTTTTATTAATGAAAGAAATGTACAGAGACTGTAAAAATACAAAGTGAAAGACTCGCTAGAATGTTGGCAGCTTATCTCTGAGAAGAGATGTGATGGCTACTCGCATTCGCAAGAAGATGGTTACAATGAGGCTCTGAAGGATTTTTTACAATAAACAAAAATTCCAAAACCTCTATACATCCGCAAAACTAACCCTAGGAGATGAAGCACCAAAAGTCATGTGGGCCTCGTTTGGGTAAGTGAGTACATCAACTTCCCGGGGTCGTAAATTTTGCATACGATCTCCGTTTTAGGCGTGTGATAGCTCGTTGGAAATGTATTGTCGAGGATATTCATTTTGGGGGATAAATCATGTCTTCAAATATAATTTACAACCTCTATCTCGAAAAAACTTCATTTGGGCCCTCAAAATAGCCCCGGAGGTTAAAAACTACTAAAAATAGTAAATTGTCAAAATTGCCAGAAAAATATTTTGAGCTTGTCGAAAAAGGTGGGTGGTCACCGATATCCACCTGGATCAATCCTCCCTCCTTAGGAAGCAATGGTATTCATTGCATTGAGTTTCTGGGGGAGAGGGAAAAATGTTTGTTGAATCTGCATCTTGGTGAGTTGCTTGCCTTGCTGGAGACGTTGCGCTACTCAGTTTGTGGAAGTTTTTCACTAACCTGTTGAGGCTGAGGCTATTCAACAAGTCAGGCTACATGAGAGGATGGTGCGCAGAAGGAATCTTTCCATTTTTCTACAACCTTATCGACCTGCTTCTGTTGGATAAAAGGTGCTTGGGGCGAAGCTATAGTGGTTGCAGTGTCCTTTTGTTCCCCTTTTGAACAGATTGTGAAGAAGATGAATTTTGCAGTATGAGATACTACCTTGCGGCACTTTTTAGGTGGAACAATATTCATAACTACCTTTGTTATTCTATAGAGATGACCCCCCAGAGAACTAATGACACTGCGGAGTCGAGACTCATAAACAATGTGGCACTTCCACATATATGGTTGGCCGAAGAGAACATCATAGACATCTAGTGGAGAAACATCACATAATACCTCATCCTTGAAGGGTTGGATGCCATATGACAATCGACATTGCTGGCTGACACAGAGATCTCATCCTTGTTGTATGGTTGCGGGTGTGGTGTTGGCGACAATCCCAACTGTTTGACGACCTCTGCTGAAATGAGGTTCTTCTAGCTTCCGCTATCAACAATAAAATGCAGCGGGGTCCCGTTCACCCACATATTTGAATGAAAGTGACGCTCCCCCTCTTCAGGATCTGTTGGTTCTTCTGGTTGAATTGCTGCGGTCGCGACAATAGAAGTGGGATCCGCGTCAATGATTTGTCCTTTACCATTATTTTCAGAATCAGATTTTGAATCATGGTTCATCTCTTTATCTTTGATCTCGACCACCAATGACTGTTTTGAGTGACATTCATTGGTGTTGTGCCAGGGGATTTTGTGGAACTCGCACCATTTTTCGGTGTCCTTCTTTTTCTTCCCGCGACCCTTCTTTTCCTGTTTCTTGGACTAGTTTTGGGGAGACTGTTTGTTAGCGTCGTCTTTGTCATACTTCGGTTGTTGCGGATTTTCATAATCGAACTCCCGCTTGTTATGGTGCTTAAATTTCTGCTCGATTTTAACAGCATATCGATAAGCAACACTGAGTGATGAGATGTCCAGAAAATCCATTTCAGTCTGGATGTATCTGTGTAGAGCCCCACGATATTCCATAACCAAATATCGCTCGGAGTTTTTGATACCCATCATGGTGTGCAAGGTGTGGAAGATATTGGTGAAATCAGGAACTGCTTGGCCCCTCTCTTGCCGCAGTGTGGTCCATCTCATGTACTGGTCCTCATAGTTTCCAACAGGGTAATATTGTTCCTTTACCGCATCCACAAAAAATCCCCAAGTGGGATGGACCCTGTATATTCCAGACTCCTCTGTGGAACTTTGCTCCCAGTAAGTTTCCCACCAATGTTTGACATGAAGGAGAGCTTTAAGGAGTGAGAAGGTGATCTTTTATTTGTCGAAAAAATTGTGAAGAAAGAAATAACCTTCTAGCAGAGTTAACCATTTTTCTGGGGCTTCTACATCTGTTTTTCCTTCAAATACAGGAATATAAAAATTAGCGTGTACCTTAAAAGGTGAGGTTCCTCCAAAGTGGTCGCTTGATGAAGATGCGCCTGATGCTATTGGCAGACATTTAAGGACGTGGGAAAAATTCTTCATCATTTCGTCCATCTGTCGCGTGAGAGATTGCTCAAGCCACAAATTGATAGGATCGTCTGCTCTGTTGTTTCTCTTTTATTCCACCATTGAGGGTTTCTTGGGTGTGCGAGAGCGATTGTCTTCAAGAGATACAAGCTCGAGACCCAACTTTCTATACTCATACCTCGTCAGGGACATGTACTGAAAAACGATTAAGAGCAACCTGCTCTGATACCACTGATACGGATTATTTTCGGCACGAAATACGAGTGAAGATATAATAAAGAAATGCACATAGATATTGCAGATATTCAATAAGATAACATAAATGTATCAGAGATGCAACCATAAACACAGATATACAGTAATACACGATTTCTATTAATGAAATAAATGTACAGAGACTGTAAAAATACAGAGTGAAACACTCGCTAGAATGGTGGTAGCTTATTTCTGAGAAGAGATGTGACGGCTACTCACATTCGCTAGAATATAGTTAAAATGAGGCTCTGAAGGCCTTTTTACAATAAACAGGAATTCCAAAAACCCTAGACATCCGAAAACCTAACCCTAGGATATGAAGTGCCAAAAGTCATGTGAGCCCCATTTGGGTAAGTGAGTACATCAACTTCTCAGGATCGTAACTTTTGCATACGATCTCCATTTTAGGCGTGTGATAGCTCGTTGGAAAGGCATTATCGAGGAGATTCATTTTGAGGGCTCAATCAGGCATTTAGCTATAATTGAGAACCTCGATATCGAAAAACCTTCATTTGGGCCCTCAAAATGGCCCTGGAGGTTAAAAACTGCTAAAAATAGTAAATTGCCAAAATTGCCAGAAAGTTGTTTTGAGCCACTCGAAAAAGGTGGGTGGCCACTGATATAAACATGGATCAATCCTCCCTCCTTAGAAAGCAATGGTCTCCATTGCGTTGAGTTCTCGGGGTAGAGGGAAAAGCATTTGCTGAATCTGCATCTTGGTAAGTTGTTTGCCTTGCTGGAGACGACGCGTTGCTCAGTTTGTGGAAGTCTGTCATGAACCTGTTGAGGCTAAAGCTGTTCAACAAGTTAGGTTACATGAGAGGATGATGCGCAGGAGGAATCTTTGTGCTTTACTACAACCTTGTCGACCTGCTTCTGTTGGATAGAAGGTGCTTGAGGCGAAGTTGTGGTGGTTGCAGTATCCTTCTGTTCTCCTTTTGAACAGATTGTGAAGAAGCTGAATTTTGCAGTATGAGATACTACCTTGCGACATATTTTAGGTGGAACAGTAGTCGGAACTACCTCTGGTATTCTGTAGAGATGACCCCCCAGAGAAACAATGACACTGCGGTGTCGAGACTCATAAACAACATGGTGCTTCCACATATATGGTTGGCCCAAGATAACATCACAGACATCTAGTGGGGAAACATCACATAATACCTCATCCTTGAAGGGTTGGATGCCATATGACAATTGACATTGCTAGTTGACATAGAGATCTCGTCCTTGGCGAAGCCACCCGATATTGTATGGTTGCAGGTGTGGTGTTGTCGACAATCCCAACTGTTTGACGACCTCTGCTGAGATGAGGTTCTTTTGGCTTCCGTTATCAACAATAAAATGCAGCGGGGTCCCGTTCACCCACATCTATGAATGAAAAAGGTGCTCCCCATCTTCAGGATCTGTTTGTTCTTCTGGTTGAATTGTTGCGGTCGTGACAATAACAGTGGGGTCCGCATCAATGATCTGTCCTTTACCATTATTTTCAGAATCAAGGTTTGTCTCTTTGTCTTTGATATCGACCACCAAGGACTTTTTTGAGCGACATTCATCGGTGTTGTGCCAGGGGCTTTTGTGGAAATCGCACCGTTTTCTGGTGTCCTTCTTTGTCTTCCCGTGACCCTTCTTTTCCTATGTCTTGGACTGGTTTCGGGAGACTGTTTGTTAGGGTCGTCTTTGGTATACATCGGTTGTTGCAGATTTGCAGACCCGAACTCCCGTTTGTTTTGGTGCTTAAATTTTTTCTCGATTTTAACAACATATCGATAAGCAACACTGAGTGATGAGATGTCCAGAAAATCTATTTCAGTCTGGATGTATTTGTGTAAAGCCCCATGGTATTTCATAACCAAATGTCACTCAGAGTTTTTGATACCCAACTTGGTGTGCAAGGTATGGAAGGTATTGGTGAACTCCAGAACTGCTTGGCCCCTCTCTTGTTGCAGTGTGGTCCATCTCATGTACTGGTCCTCATAGTTTCCAACAGGGTAATACTGTTTCTTTACCGCATCCACAAAAAAATCCCAAGTGGGATCGACCCCGTATATTCCAAACTCCTCTGTGGAACTTTGTTCGCAGTAAGTTTCCCACCAATGTTTAACATGAGGGAGAGATTTAAGGGGTTGGAAGGTGTTCTTTTCTTTGTCAGAAAAATTGTGAACAGAGAAATAACCTTCTAGCAGAGTTAACCATTTTTCTAGGGCTTCTGCATCTATCTGTCCTTCAAATACAGGAATATCAAAATTAACTTGTACCTTGAAAGATGAGGTGCCTCCAAAGTGGCCACTTGATGAAGATTTTCCTGATGCTATTGGAAGGCGTTTAAGGATGTGGGAAAAATTCTCCATCATTTCTTCCCTCTGTCACACGAGAGATTTCTTAAGCAACAGATTGATAAGATCGTCTGCTCCGTCGTTTTTCTTTTCTTCCGTCATTGAGGGTTTCTTGGGTGTGCAAGAGAGATTGTCTTAAAGAGATACAAGATTGAGACCCAACTTGCTATACTCGGACCTCGTCGGGGACGTGTACTGAAAAATGATTAAGAGCAACCTACTTTGATACCATTGACCCGAATTATTTTCGGGACGAAATGCGAGCGGAGATATAATAAAGAAATGCACAGAGATATCGCAGATATTCAATAAGATAACATAAATGTATCAGAGATGCAACCATAAACAAATATATACAATAATACACAATTTCTATTAATGAAAGAAATGTACAGAGACTGTAAAAATATAAAGTGAAAGACTCGTTAGAATGGTGGAAACTTATCTCTGAGAAGATATGTGATGGCTACTCGCATTCGCAAGAAGATGGTTATAATGAGGCTCTGAAGGATTTTTTACAATAAACAGGAATGCCAAAAACCTTAGACATCTGAAAACCTAACCCTAGGAGATGAAGCGCCAAAAGTCATGTGGGCCCCCTTTGGGTAAGTGAGTACATCAATTTCCCGGGGTCGTAACTTTTGCATACGATCTTCGTTTTAGGCATGTGATAGCTCGTTGGAAAGGTATTGTCGAGGAGATTCATTTTTGGGGCTCAATCATGCCTTCTAATATCACTGAGAACCTTGATCTCGAAAAACCTTCATTTGGGCCCTCAAAATGGCCCCGGAGGTTAAAAACTGCTAAAAGTAGTAAATTGTCAAAATTGCCAGAAAACTGTTTTGAGCCTATCGGAAAAGGCGGATGGCCATCGATATCCACCTGGATCAATCCTCCCTCCTTAGGAAGAAATTGTCTCCATTGCTTTGAGTTCCCGGGGGAGACGGAAAAGCGTTTGCCGAATCTGCATCTTGGCGAGTTGCTTGCCTTGCTGGAGACGTCACGATGCTCAGTTTGTGGAAGTTTGTCATGAACCTGCTGAGGCTGAGACTATTCAACAAGTTGGGCTACATGAGAGGACGATGCACAGAAGGAATATTTGTGCGTTTCTACAATCTTGTCGACCTGCTTCTGTTGGATAGAAGGTGCTTGGTGCGAAGTTGTAGTGGTTGCAATGTCCTTCTATTCCCCTTTTGAAAAGATTGTGAAGAAGCTGAATTTTGCAGTATGAGATACTACCTTGCAACAGTTTTTAGGTGGAATAGTAATCAGAACTACCTATGGTATTCTATAGAGATGACCCCCCAGAGAACCTATGACACTGCGGGGTCGAAACTCATAAACAATGTGGTGCTTCCACATATATGGTTGGCCCAAGAGAACATCATAGACATCTAGTGGGGAAACATCACATAATGCCTCATCCTTGAAGGGTTGGATGCCATATGACAATCGACATTGCTGGCTGACACGGAGATCTCATCCTTGTTGTATGGTTGCAGGTGTGGTGTTGTTGACAATCCCAACTATTTGACGACCTCTGCTGAGATGAGGTTCTTCTAGCTTCTGCTATCAACAATAAAATGCAGTGGGGTCCCCTTCACCCACATCTATGAATGAAAAATACGCTCCCCCTCTTCAGGATATGTTGGTTATTTTGGTTGAATTGTTGCAGTCGTGAAAATATCAGTGGGGTCCGTGTCAATGATCTGTCCTTTACCTTTATTTTCAGAATCAGATTCTGAATCAGGGTTTGTCTCTTTGTCTTTGATCTCGAACACCAATGACTGTTTTGAGCGACATTCATCGATGTTGTGCCAGAGAATTTTTTGAAACTCGCACCATTTTCCGATGTCCTTCTTTGTCTTCCCATGACCCTTCTTTTCCTGTTTCTTGGACTGGTTTTTGGGAGACTGTTTGTTAGGGTCGTCTTTGACATACTTCGGTTGTTGCAGATTTACAGAACCGAACTCCCGTTTGTTCTGATGCTTAAATTTCTGCTCGATTTTAACAACATATTGATAAGCAACACTGAGTGATGAGATGTCCAGAAAATCCATTTCAGTCTGGATGTATCTGTGTAGAGCCCCATGGTATTTCATAACCAAATGTTGCTCGGAGTTTTTGATACCCATCTTGGTGCGCAAGGTATTGAAGGTATTGGTGAAATATGGAACTTCTTGGCGCCTCTCTTGCCGCAGTGTGGTCCATTTCATGTATTGGTCCTCATAGTTGCCAACAGGGTAATACTGTTCCTTTACCGCATCCACAAAAAAATCCCAAGTGGGATCAACCCCGTATATTCCAGACTCTTCTGTGGAACTTTGCTCCCAGTAAGTTTCCCACCAATGTTTGACATGAGGGAGAGCTTTAAGGAGTGCGAAGGTGATCTTTTCTTTGTCGGGAAAATTGTGAATAGAGAAATAACCTTCTAGCAGAGTTAACCATTTTTCTAGGGCTTATGCATCTATCTATCCTTCAAATACAGGAATATCAAAATTAACTTGTACCTTGAAAGGAGAGATGCCTCCAAAGTGGTCGCTTGATGAAGATGCACCTGATGCTATCGACAGGTGTTTAAGGATGTGGGTAAAATTCTCCATCATTTTGTCCCTCTGTCCCATGAGAGCTTGCTCAAGCAATAGATTGATAGGATCGTTTGCTACGTCGTTTTTCTTTTCTTCCGCCATTGAGGGTTTCTTGGGTGTGCAAGAGAGATTGTCTTCAAGAGAGACAAGTTTGAGACCCAACTTGTTATACTCAGACCTCGTCGGGGACATGTACTGAAAAAATGATTAAGAGGAACCTGCTCTAATACCACTAATCCGAATTATTTTCGACATGAAATGTGAGCGGAGATATAATAAAGAAATGCACAGAGATATCGCAAATATTCAATAAGATAACATAAATGTATCATAGATGCAACCATAACCACATATATTCATTAATACACGATTTCTATTAATGAAAGAAATGTACAGAGACTGTAAAAATACAGAGTGAAAGACTCGCTAGAATGGTGGAAGCTTATCTCTGAGAAGAGATGTGACAGCTACTCGCATTTACAAGAAGATGGTTACAATAAGGCTCTGAAGGATTTTTTACAATAAACAAGAATTCCAAAAACCATAGACATCTAAAAACCTAACCCTAGGAGATGAAGCGCCAAAAGTCATGTGGGCCCCGTTTGGGTAAGTCAGTACATCAACTTCCCAGGGTCGTAACTTTTGCATACGATCTCCGTTTTAGGCGTGTGATAGCTCGTTGGAAAGATATTGTCGAGGAGATTAATTTTTGGGGCTCAATAATGCCTTCAGATATCATTGAGATCCTCTATCTCGAAAAACCTTCATTTGGGCCCTCAAAATGGCTCGAGAGGTTAAAAACTGCTAAAAATAGTAAATTGTCAAAATTGTTAGAAAACTGTTTTGAGCCAGTCAGAAAAGGTGGGTGGCCACCAATATCCACCTGGATCAATCCTCCCTCCTTAGGAAGCAATGGTCTCCACTGCATTGAGTTCTCAGGGGAGAGGGAAAAAATTTTGCTGAATCTGCATCTTGGTGAGTTGTTTGCCTTACTGGAGATGTTGCGTTGCTCAGTTTGAGGAAGTTTTTCACGAACCTGTTGTGGGTAAGGTTGTTCAACAAGTCGGGCTACATGAGAAGACAGTTTGCAGAAGGAATCTTTGTGTTTTTTTGCAACCTTGTCGACCTTCTTCTGTTGGATAGAAGGTGCTTGGGGCGAAGCTGTAGTGGTTGCAGTGTCCTTCTATTCCCCTTTTGAATAGATTGTGAAGAAGCTGAATTTTGCAGTATGAGATACTACCTTGCGACACTTTTTAGCTGGAATAATAGTCAAAACTACCTCTGGTATTCTATAAAGATGACCCCCTAGAGAAACAATGACACTGCGAGTCGAGACTCATAAACAATGTGGTGCTTCCACATATATGGTTAGCCCAAGAGAACATCACATACATCTAGTGGGGAAACATCACATAATACCTCATCCTTGAAGGGTTGGATTCCATATGACAATCGACCTTGCTGGCTGACACAGAGATCTCGTCCTTGTTGTATGGCTGCGGGTGTGGTGTTGTCGACAATCTGAACTGTTTGAGGACCTCTGCTGAGATGAGGTTCTTTTGGCTTCCGCTATCAAAAATAAAATGTAGCGGGGTCCCCTTCACCCACATTTGTGAATGAAAAAAGCGGTCCCCCTCTTCAGAATATGTTGGTTCTTCTGGTTGAATTTGTGCGGTCGCAACAATAGCAATGGGGTTTGTGTCAATGATCTATCCTTTGGCATTATTTTCAGAATCAGATTCTGAATCAGGGTTCGTCTCTTTGTCTTTGATCTCGGCTACCGATGACTGTTTTGAGCGACATTCATCGGTGTTGTGCTAGGGGATTTTGTGGAACTCACACCATTTTTCGGTGTCCTTTGTCTTCCCGTGACCCTTCTTTTCCTGTTTCTTGGACTAGTTTTCAGGAGACTGTTTGTTAGGGCCATCTTTTTCATACTTCGGTTGTTACAGATTTGTAGAACCGAACTCCCATTTGTTCTGGTGCTTAATTTTCTGCTCGATTTTAACAACATATCGATAAGCAGCACTGAGTGATGAGATGTCCAAAAAATTCATTTCAGTCTGGATGTATCTGTGTGGAGCCCCACGGTATTTCATAACCAAATGTCGTTCAAAGTCTTTGATAAACATCTTGGTGCGCAAGGTATGGAAGGTATTGGTGAACTCCATAACTACTTGGCACCTCTCTTGCCGCAATGTGGTCCATCTCATGTATTGGTCCTCATAGTTGTCAACAAGGTAATACTATTCCTTTACCGCATCCACAAAAAAATCCCAAGTGGGATCGACCCTATATATTCCAGACTCCTCTATGGAACTTTGCTCCCAGTAAGTTTCCCACCAATGTTTGACACGAGGGAGAGATTTAAGGAGTGCGAAGGTGATATTTTCTTTGTCAGAAAAATTGTGAACAGAGAAATAACCTTCTAGCATAATTAACCATTTTTCTAGGGCTTCTACATTTATCTATCCTTCAAATACAGGAATATCAAAATTAACTTGTACCTTGAAAGGCGAGGTGCCTCCAAAGTGGTCGCTTGATGAAGATGTGCCTGATTCTGTTAGCAGACGTTTAAGGATGTGGGCAAAATTCTCCATCATTTTGTCCCTCTGTCACGTGAGAGCTTGCTCAAGCAATAGATTGATAGGATCGTCTACTCCGTCATTTTTCTTTTCTTTTGCCATTGAGGGTTTCTTAGGTGTGCGAGAGCGATTGTCTTCAAGAGAGGCAAGCTCGAGACCCAACTTGCTATACTCGGACCTCATCGGGGACATGTACTGAAAAAATGATTAAGAGCAGCCTGCTCTGATACCATTGATCCAGATTATTTTTGGCACGAAATGCGAGTGAAGATATAATAAAGAAATGCACAGAGATATCGAAGATATTCAATAAGATAACATAAATGTATTAGATATGCAACCATAAACACAGATATACAGTAATACACAATTTCTTTAATGAAAGAAATGTACAGAGACTGTAAAAATATAGAGTGAAAGACTCGCTAGAATGGTGGCAGCTTGTTTCTGAGAAGAGATGTGACGGCTACTCGCATTCGCAAGAAGATGGTTACAATGAGGATCTAAAGGAATTTTTACAATAAACAGGAATGCCAAAAACCCTATACATCCGAAAACCTAACCCTAGGAGATGAAGCGCCAAAAGTCATGTGGGCCCCGTTTGGGTAAGTGAGTACATCAACTTCTCGGGGTCGTAACTTTTGCATACGATCTTTGTTTTAGGCGTTTGATAGCTCGTTGGAAAGATATTGTCGAGGAGATTCATTTTGGGTGCTCAAAATGGCCCTAGAGGTTAAAAACTGCTAAAAATAGTAAATTGCCAAAATTGCCAGAAAACTGTTTTGAGCCAATTGGAAAAGGTGGGTGGCCACCTATATCCACCTGGATCAATCAAGTAATATGTTTGCAACTTTATTTGACACCATACATTGAGTTTTTTTAATTTCAACATTATAATTGTTCTACATCTGCTTATGCAAAAGGATTAGAGATCATTTAAGTCTAGTGGTGGCCACTTAAAGAGACATAATGCTAAAAGTTTATTTTTAAATTCCTAATCAAAATTAGCACATAGCTTTTTCAATGTTAAAAGTTTATTTTTAAATGCCTAATCAAAATTTGTTGTTTTCTTTTTCTCCAAGTACTTGGAGGCATATAGAATGGTGCAGAAGTGGAAATTATGCATTGAAGTGTATTGTTACCCAAACCCGGGTCAAGCGATTATTGCATATGTCCTTTGGTCATTGATTATTTATGATTGAATAACGATGAGATGTAGAAGAATTTCAAAAGTGCTCAAATACCCACGCTTAGTATTGTTTTATGTGCATGTATGATTTCTATATATACTTTCTCTCAAAGCATAAAAAGGTAAACAATACTTTTTCATCTCACCTTAAAGACACTCTTAATAAAAATTACCCAATAATTCAATGCACATGTTTTGACCATTGATCTATTGAATTCTTATGATCAAATGGTTGCTTGACCTTTTCTTTGAGTTCATTTTGGTTTGATAGTCTTCAATTCTCCTTTGCTTGCCTTGTTCCATGATGATGTGATGGTTTCAAAATTCTCTTACTCATGAAGATATTCTCAATGTGCATTTGTTTATGTTGTGATAACTTGATTTCAATTTCTTCCTTTGCTTTGATATGGATGATCTATGAGTGGTT
>ML801063.1:128875-160484 GCA_009831015.1 Picea engelmannii
TGCTATAATTCCAATTGAGCTTGTGGTGAATATCAATTCCAAGATATTTGTATGAAGTCACTTCCTCCAAGTTGTTGTTGTCATATACGAAGGTATCATAAGGGATCTTATTGGATTTAATAATCATGACCTTAGTCTAATCAGTATTAACATTCATACCCATATTGGAGCAATTTGTTTTGAGGATTCTTAGTTGGTTTTCAAGATCATAGGGACCCCTTTCCATAAGAATGATATCATCGGCATAAAGAAGAAGATTGATGACTATACCAATGAGAGTAGGGCTGACACAACTTGTTTTTTCCAAGTAATCTTCTAACTTGTCAATTTATATGCCAAAAAGGGTAGGGGACAAGGGACAACCTTGTTTGACTCTGATATTGCAATTAATCTCTTTTGACCAGCCCTCAGTGTTTTTAAACTTAGCAATAACATTCTCATACATCCTTATTACAACAGCCCTCAACTCGAGAGGTACTTTATCTCTTCCGACCTATTCCAAAGGTTTTTCCTAGGAACCATGTCAAAAGATTTTCTAAAGTCAACAAAACAACAAAAAATATTGGTTTTAGTATTGTGAAACTCCTCTGTAATGATCATAAATGTAACAAGATGGTCCACAATGGAATGATATCTGCTAAACTCGGTCTGGCCTTTAGCTTTTTTATCGTGACTTTCTAGCCAAAGGCTAATCTTCTTTTCCAAAATAATTCCATAAATCTTGGCTAAAATAGGGCTAATCATCATGGTCCTATAATTAGAGGGAATGTTTCTATCCCCATTTTTAAAAATAGGAACAATAAGGCTTTGCGTTCAGGGTTTAGGGAAGCCCTGCTTGACTGCTAAATTAAAGAACTTGTGTATGTGAGGGATAAGGATTGGCCCTCCGATTTTTAAAATTTCAGCTTGGTAGCCTTCAATGTCCTTAGCTTTCCCATTTGCAAGCCGCTTAACCCTGAAGTCTATGTCATCTAAAGAAAAAAATTCTTCTTTTGTAGGGACAATAGGAATGGTGTCCATGGCATTAGGGAACTCGTAAAGAATTTTAAGGTGGGAATTCCAATCCCTTAAGGGAATCCTATTATTTTCTTTAGTATTGCGTTTTAGAATTTGGCTACAGAACTTCTTAGGATCCAACTTATATAGTTGTGAAAGTTTTTCTTTCCTTTTATTGATATAGTACATTTTTTTCCTTTTAATTAGGGCTTTGTACGCATTGATTTCATTGAGTTTTAAGGACTCATTAGAAGCATACCTAATGGATTTCCTAGCAATTTTACATTCTTGATACCAAGGGTTGGTCGTTCTATTATTCTTTTTATAGGACACCTCGAAAGAGAACTTGTTAATATAAGTGGAAAGGGTAGTTGTAAAATTATGATAGAGTTCTTCAATGTTGTCCTTATAAGTTAGGAGATTTAATTTACTATTTAAATCCTTTAAGAAAATGTCAACTTTACTTTTGTCAAAGCGCAAATTCCTTTGATTATCATAATTCTCTTCAATGATGCTCCTATGCATGGAAAAGTTTAGAGTTAGGGTTAAAGGTTTATGATCAGAGTCAAGCTCATGGTCATTTAAAAGGTCAAAAGTTTCTATTTGGTTGGAAACAACGATATCATATATCACATAATCTACAACAATACTACCTAGCCCATGAATACAAGTCATCTAGTTGGAGTTTGGCCACTTCATTACTCCATTGAAAATTATTAGGTATTGAGAGCTGCAGAGATTCACGAACTCGGTGTAAAACAAATTCTCAATTAGGTCTTCAAAGCTTCTTTTGTAGCTATTAGATAAAACAAGGTCCTCATCTAGCCATAAAGGATTATGGTTGGAGTCATTACTTAAATGAGTAGCTTATTTAATTACAGTCCTAACATTGAAGTCTCCTATCAAGAAGATATTACCTTCATTTTTCAAACTGTATAATATTTTTTTAAATAATATTATTATTAAAAAAAATATTATAATTTTAATGTTTTAATTTTATTACAATTTGTAAATTTTATTATTATTTTAATTTTATCAAAATCTAATCTAATAATAAGTAATTAATTAGTTATGATTAATATCCAATGTCTATTTCTATGTTTATGTGTTGATTGTTTTAGCTATGTAACATTGTTAATCAAACATTACTAATCTTAAAGTTGTTATTTTTATTTACATTATTGGGTTTCTTCCCAATTTTTACAACTTCCCTTAAGCATCATTTCAATAAGTTGTGGTTTGTTTTTGCAATAATCTATGCATTTTCTAAGCAAATGAGATACTTTGTTTTGTGATAAGGTTCAACCTTGTCACCAAGTTTGTACTTGTGTGGAACTTGGTATTGATAATGTAATTGCTTATACTTAAGAAAACTTTTTTTTTTTCAGAATATCAAGAAACTTGTTAGATGTGATATATGCTTTCAATAAATTTGTTTTTTCTCATTCTAACATGAGAATGTTGTCATGTGTTGAGGCAATGTTAAAAGTTACATCAATTAACCTAAAGAACCATTCATAAGCCCGTTATGGTTAAAGGAGATTTCTTTTAATAGATTGGTCAGATCGACGTGGAAGGACTGTTTTGTTTCGGTGCCTGGTGATCCGCAAGATAATTTGGTAAGAAAATTAGCCATCTTAAAGCAGCATACATCTATTTGGCTAAAAAACAAAAAACGTGAGGAGCAAGCCGCCATTAACAAGATTAACGAAGAGCTGGCATCTCTACTCCGTTTACAACTTCTAAATACTGCAAATTCGAACATCAACTGTAGAATCCATGAGCTGGAGAAAGCCCGATCAACCTTCTTGTGTGAAGATGAGGAGAGGTGGTGCTTAAAGAGCAGGATGCTCTGGCTCGAGGGTGGGGATAAAAACACCCGGTTCTTACATAGATTTGCCAGTGCTCGTAGATCAAAGAAACAATTGTGGGATATTGAAGAGGAGGATGGAACCAAACATCATGCCCAGGAAGCTATTAAAGAGGCTGTTCCTCACCATTTTAAAGCCTTTTTTCAGGTCTCCATCGCACCAAGCCTCAACGCACAGGTGGAGTTAGCTAGTCGTTTCCCTAACATGGTGACAGCAGAGGAGGCACTAGCCCTGGAATCCCCCTGTACAAAGGAGGAATTATTGACAGTTCTCAAGGGTTTCAAAAAAGAAAAGAGTCCGGGACCCGACGGATGGTCAGTTGAATTATACCTTCATTTCTTCGACATTATGGGTCAGGAACTGTTGGATGTCGTGGAGGATGCTCGTTTAAGAGGTGTGATAAATCCTCAGCTTAACAACACCTGTATTGTCTTGATTCCTAAATCCAATCTACCTAAACACATCAAAGACTATCATCCCATTTCACTTTGCAATCTATGTTATAAACTAATATCTAAGATTATCGCCAATAGAATTCGCCCTTTACTCTCCAAATCTCTATCGGAGGAGCAGCTTGGCTTCCTGAAAGGTAGACAGATTTTAGATGCAGTTGGTGTAGCTCAGGAATGCATACACACCTTAAAGACTAGAAAGCAACAAGCCATTCTTCTCAAGTTGGATCTCAAGCAGGCTTTTGACTGTGTTAATTGGAACTTTTTGCACCTTATTCTTCTGCAGAGCGGTTTTGGGTGAGCCACTACCAATTGGATATTAAGTTGTATTACATCGGCAACTCTGGTTGTTCTAATCAATGGGGAACCCACAAAAGCTTTTCGATGCGAGAGAGGGCTCCGTCAAGGATGCCCTCTATCACCACTACTTTTTATCATGATTCTTGAAGGGCTTAGCATCTTACTCAAAAACAGCCAAGCGGAGGGCCATCTTTCTGGAGTCAATTTCTCAGGGCTGTCACACATCCTACACATTCTCTTTGTTGATGATGTGCTAATTTTGACAGAGGCCAGTCTTGCCGAATGGTCCCTTATTCACTCCATCATTAGTACCTTCTGCGCAGCCTCTGGACTGGTGATAAATCTTCAAAAATCTCTCTTCCTTGCTTTGAATACACAGGAGCCATTCTTAACAAATTTGAAAGATTTGTTCGTTATTAATGCAGGGGTTTTCCTACCTTGGGTTTTTCATCAAATCCTCCAGATATTCTAACAAAAATTGGCTTTGGCTCCTAGATAAATTTGAAAGAAAAATTCATCATTGGTGTAACAAGCTACTCTCCATGGGAGGGAGATACATTCTCATAAAAGTTGTGTTGGAAAGCCTTCTGATCTATTGGATGGCGCTTGCAAAAATCTCGGCCACAATTCTTAGCTCTATTCGTCAGCTTATTTTCTCCTTTCTATGGACTGGCAGCAAGACTACTAGTTATCATCTATGCAACTGGGAGACAATTTCTAAACCAAAGAATATGGGTGGATGGGGCCTCAGGAATCTGCCCTTCTTCAACCGGGCGCTCTTGGCAAACACCCTCTGGTGCATTCTTATGAAGCCTGGCATCTGGAGTAAGGTTATCAAGGCTAAATACTTCCCTCAAATACCAGTTCATTTCTGGCTCAGATCGGCCTCTGAGAGACCCACAGAAGGCTCCCAGACCTGGAAACACCTTTTAACAACCCTTCCTATCATTCTTCATTGGCTCTCATGGGCTCCTGGTAACGGACATCTGATTGAAGTTGGAAGGGATAGTGTGCTGGGATTGGGAAAGCTTGCCATGCTTTTCACAGAACTGCTGAAGCACCTTCACCATATAAATCTTTTCTTCCTTTATCAGTTCAATTATTTTCACAGCGGGGGTCATTTGAGCGATCGTTGGCTCAGTAGCGAGGAGATAGATTTGGGCGCTGATCTTGCAATTGAATGGGACGGATATACGCGCAGACTTAGGGATACGGGAATCCGTCTTCAGGATAGGCCCGATTTGCTCATGTGGACGGGAAGGGACAGATCCGGTGCCCTTACTGCAAAGAACGCCTACAATGCTTTAGCTGCAAAGTGTTGGACCTTTTCAACGGAGCGAGGGCGTAGAAAGATCTGGAGGAGCGACTGTCCGCTCAAGCAGAAGCTATTCACCTGGCTTTTACTCGAAAACAAATTATTGTTGTGGTCGAATCTACAAGCACGAGGATGGACGGGGCCCAGCCGTTGTAGCCTCTGCAAGTCAAACGTTGAGACAGTTGCCCATGTCTTCATAGAATTCTCATTTACTAGATCTGTTTGGCATTTATTAACACCAGCTCTTTTGATCACATCCAATTGGTCAGGTAACAGCCTTTCTCATTGTTTCCAGAATTGATTGGGGGTCTCAACGAACCAGGTGAAGCTCCCAATCCTTCTCTGCTGGCATGTATGGAAGCACAGGAACGCGACATTGTTCGAAGACAAGATACCTTCCTCCCACAGAGTGGCCAGCACTATCTTTGCCGAGATGGCTATGAGAAGGAAGCTGTCACCGGCCACAAAACCTTGCAGATCCATCTTCAACGTTCCACTAGATAAAGTTGTGGCCTGGTTCGATGGAGCGGCTCAACAGGATGGCTTATTCTGCGGGGCGGGTGGGATGATTTCCATAAACTCTCAGACTTGTTACCGGTGGACACTAAACTGTGGGACTGGATCCAATACGAAGGTTGAACTCTTGGCAGCGTGGGCGTCTTGTATTCTGGAAAGACGTTTACATATCAATGAGCTCCTACTGCTTGGTGACTCCAAACTTATCATTGATTGGTTAAACGGGCGCGCTGACTTCCATGTTGCAAACCTGGCGAGCTGGAAGGAGAGAACTCGTGAAGCAACTCAACTGTTTCATCTTCTTACTTTCTCTCACATTTACAGGGAGGAAAATATCGAGGCTGACACACTTTCAAAACAAGCGTTGACTTTGCCTCCGGGACACATTCGTTTTACTAGATGGGAAGAAGGGAATGAGGGACCTCCCTCGATGATCATTCTTTGAAAGGCCCACTAGCCTTGAGTGATGCCCACCCATGGGATCGACATAGGTCTCGTTGTGACTAGATACATCTTTGTTTTGTTTGGATAGTTTGATTCATAGGCATAGTTCTTGTTTTCTTGTGATAGACCAGCTATATTAGCCTTGTACACTTTTATATCCTTTTGAATATAAAACGTATTTTTTTCGTTGAAAAACAAAAGTGTTCCTTTTGAAAAATATTTCATATTTTTGGCATAATATTTTATTTTTACCTCCATTTTGGATGTTATTTGGCCATTGAAAAGATCTTGAAAATAATTAAAAATTTATGTTATAAATTTTCTACATTGATGTGATTTTAAAATAATTTAAAAATATATATTTTTTTTAACTCTCAAAAGGAAACTTTCATAATTTTGACATACCTTTCTTTAACATCCTTTATGTTATAAGTTTTCTACAATGGTGTGACTTTAAAATAATTTAAAAAATATTTTTTCTTTTAACTCTCAAAAGGAAACTTTCATAATTTTGACATACCTTTCTTTAACATCCTTTTTGGGTGTTCTTTGGATAACATCCTTTTTGGGTGTTCTTTGGATAGTTGGAAATAATTTTAAGATAGATACAACTTTAGTATATTACACTTTTGATAATTCCCAACATATTGTTACATACTTAAAAGTAATTAGAAAGGAAATTTTATGGATTTTATTTTCGCAAATTTAAGACAATTTTTTTTTTTTGGGAGTCATCAAAAGTGTATAACAAGAAATTTCTAGGTGTCTTCAATATTTTTCCAATGGTTCAATTAGAATTCGGACCAAAAATATATGGTAAACTTATTAAAAGATTTATTTCAATGTCAAAATTTTATTCTTTTCTTTTAGAAAATGATCATAATCTATGAAAAAAAACATCACAATTTTATAACAAAAAAATTGTGTATCTTAAGAGTCTTTCCAACCATCCAAAGAGCACATAATTTAGGCTCAAATGTTATGGAAAAAATACAAAAACATTTTCTCCATAGGAGCAATCTTTTAAGGAGTCTAATGTTATGAGAATATCAAGAAATTTGTTGGATGTGATATATTTTTCAACAAATTTGATTTTTTTTTTTCATTTTGAATTATAGAAGACTCCTCATGCGTTGAAACAATTCTAAAATCTACATCAATTAGGTCCAATGGTTAAAACCCCATGCACATCTTAAAGGACTATGAGAGATAGAACTGTGGAAAGTTCCACTACAATATTGTTGAATATAAGGAAGGCTTTCATACCATGTATACACACGTATACATCTTAAGGATATTTATAATAATTATATTGAATACCGCATTATATCCATTGGTTTTTGAATGAAACACAATCAAATTGGTTATCTTGGTGTTCATTATGGATGAAATGTTGGACCAAAAAATTCTTGGGAACATGATATACCTATCAAAAACATTGGACTTTGGTAAGTGAAGTGAGACATTCTTGAATATTATCTTAGCATTTCCTTATGTTATGATGCTCTTTTTGCAAGGTTCCAGTATTTCCATCTTGGAGAACATGTTAATAGCTACAAATACACAACTGTGCCCATTCTTGGTTAAGGGTAGACCTAACATGAAATCCATGGAGACTAACTCACAATGCTTATTAAAAGCGGAAAATGACATGTACATAACCTTCTTTTGAGTGTAGGCTTAACAGTGACATAAGAAGTGCATGATCTAATGTATTTCCTAACATCTTGGTGGAGCTTTGGAAAAAATTATTGCTTATATATTATTACCATTTTCTTTTGGAATTATACATCTTAAGGATATTTATAATAATTATATTGAATACCGCATTATATCCATTGGTTTGTGAATGAAACACAATCAAATTGGTTATCTTGGTGTTCATTATGGATGAAATGTTGGACCAAAAAATTCTTGGGAACATGATATACCTATCAAAAACATTGGACTTTGGTAAGTGAAGTGAGACATTCTTGAATATTATCTTAGCATTTCCTTATGTTATGATGCTCTTTTTGCAAGGTTCCAAGATTTCCATCTTGGAGAACATGTTAATAGCTACAAATACACAACTGTGCCCATTCTTGGTTAAGGGTAGACCTAACATGAAATCCATGGAGACTAACTCACAATGCTTATTAAAAGCGGAAAATGACATGTACATAACCTTCTTTTGAGTGTAGGCTTAATAGTGACATAAGAAGTGCATGATCTAATGTATTTCCTAACATCTTGGTGGAGCTTTGGAAAAAATTATTGCTTATATATTATTACCATTTTCTTTTATACTCTGAAGTCCATGCCACTTGAATGTAATGTGCTTCTTAAATCATATTTTATGACTCTCTTGAAGAGATTGAGAGATGGCTTGCATGACACAAAATTACATTTATAAGTGAGAGTTAAAAATATGTTTTCCTATACCCAATGTTCTATCATAGGCTTTGTTTATCAATATCTTATTGCATTCATTTATAAAGGTTTATTTTTAATTGTGAAAAACAAAGTAAATATATTGTAAATATTGGGAGGGGGGTGTAGGGTACAGGGTTTTACAAGTATTGGGTGGTATAAAAAGGGGTATTTTCTAAAAATAGGGGATATCTAGTAAAAATAAGGTTTTTTTATTGGAAATATGTATTGAGAGAAACATTCAACAAAAGGATTTTGAGAGGTATTTATCGATATATAGTGAAATTAGAGGCATTTTTAATATCCCATGAATGCACGTGTTGTCACAAGTTCACTAAGTGGAAATATCATATCCTTTATATGTCTCAACAAAGTTAAGTTCATTTCCATATATTTGGGACCACTCTAAAGTCTCATGTAACAAATTTGTACTCTATTTCTATAAAAATTGAAAAATATAATGGAAAATAGTGTATTAGGAGAATTTTGAGGTAAAAAATGAGTCTCAAAACAAAAAAAATATACTATCAAAATCAACTTTACAAGAACATGTAAAGACCCCTGTCGTTACGACTATAAGAGAAGAAAAAAGTGCAATCTTTTTTGTTTTTGGTAGGAAGGCAATGACGACACAGTTAACCACACCCTGACGGTGAACACAACGCTTGCAGATTAGGCAACAGACAACAATGACTCTACACACTAGCACATCGAACAACTGGGCGAAACATGCGTAAATCAAAGAAAGAAATGACTGCTCGCCTGACACAAACACGACAACGCCTACAAGCTAAAGGACAACATCCCCCATCCCGACACAAACACGACAATGCCTACAAGCTAAAGGACAACATCCCCCATCCCGACACAACGACCTCGACAACCAGTAACTAGAACATCTATGGCGCGCAACCAAATGCATGAAGGTGTTACAACCCAAACACTAATAACAACTACAACGAACAACGCCCACAATGGGTAGCACAGACTCCGACCAAGTTATCCTTCACCTCTATCCATTAGGGCACGCAATTATCCCCTCATTAGGAATCACGTCGTCGCCAGGTGATAGGCGCGACAAAAACCATGGCACAACAACATAATTGGACCCTCAACCCCAACTAAAATCAACGTGCTAGGAGATCAAGGGAATATCTAAACACCTGACGACTAACCCTAGCACCCAACGACAAGTCAGCAAGACGACTATGACATTCAAGCAACACAATAATTTCCTTGCGCAACAAATCAATCTGCACACCTTGAATACAATTATTAAGGTACATATATTTTAAAATAAAATTAGCAATAAAGGATAGTGGCAAAATCGTTGATAAAGGTTAATACAAGATAATGGTCAATACAACTATTTTACAATATTTTATAAATACAGAAAATGGTTAACATATGACCAATAAAATTAGTGATAAAAGATAGTGGTATATTAACGATATTAATATATAACCAATAAAAATTAGCAAAAAGGATAATGGTTAATATATATAAGATATCGTTGTTAACGATTAATACATATATTTTATCTATATATCTTATTGGTATTAAAAATACTTTTGATTTCTATGGTAATAAAAGATAGCGGCTTTAATATACATGTACATTATCCTTGAAAGGATTAACGATAAAAGAATTTAGCAAGGGGTTACAATATGCAACGCTGTCAGCCATAAGAAATTAGATTGTTGTGTAATTTCAAAAATGGTGAAAATAAACGATGTCACATACACATGCTATCATACAAACAATTAATAAACATGCAGTCAGATAATAATAATGCAATTAAAGAGGTCTACTATCACCGATGTTGATTAATTATTCAATTGTAGGTACATTAAATGCGATAATGCAATCTATTAATATTGTTGTATGTATTTATTACATGGTTGTGTATACGTTGCCGCCATCTATTAAGCATGATATAGCTGGCATAAATAGGATGTCTCTTATATGAATTAATACTAAAGTTTCCTGGGTAATTTAACCATCAGTAGCTGATAAGTAAATAGCAATGTCCATTAAAGGTAACAATCAAACAATGTCAACCAAACGTTTCTGTTTTGAATCACCCTCTCATTCTCTGATTATTAGAATTTCTATTCAATGCATACAAGTCGTTGACTGAATTATTACTGTCACTAAAATCAACACTACCCAAATCGTTGTGTGTAGAGCACTGTGAAATTCGTTGTGCATCTCATAAGAGGAACACAGGCATAGTATACATAGCATATACACACTAGCTCACAACTTTAACATTAGATCATTACAGACATGAAAGGAAACAAGCGCAGGCATATAAGGATCACTAATCATAAATGAACAATGCTTCATAAAATTTCTAGGATATTTAGCTGTCATACACGGCATCAAACAATTTATTTGTTGTCCCTTAAATATTGAAAATTTCACATTCAATGTAACTTAAACTAGCAGAGAAAAGAAATGTTCAGGCTGGAAAAAGAGATATGGAGACGCAGAGGTAAATTCATTGCCAAGCATTTCATTGCTTATCATTCAATTGTTGAGTTTGTAACACAAAAATTTTGCTAAGTAAATTCTCCATCAGTGTAATATATATTACAGAGGAAAAACGTAAGCCAAAAGTATGAAAAACGCAGGGAAAAATCGCCTTCAAAATATATCAACGTTGCAGAGGGAAAATCACAGGCTAGATGTGTTAAACGCAAGGTAAGTTCGCCTTTAAAACATATTAAAATGCATAGGGAAAATCGTAGGCCAGATATGTCAAACGCAAGGTAAATTCGCCTTTCAAACATATTAAAATGCGGAGTAAATTCACCAGGAAATGTAATATATATTGCAGAGGAAAAACATAAGACAGGAGTATGAAAAACGCAGGGAAAAATCGCCTTCAAAATATATCAATATTGCAATGGAAATTTGCGGTGGAAAATATTGGAACGCGTAGGATATTTACCATCCATCATAATAAGATGCAGAGGGATAAATTTGAGGTTTATTGTATTGAAACGCAGAGGGCCTTTTCCATCGGACATAATAAAATGTAGAGTAATGATGGAGTTGTTGTGCCAACATTGAATACGAATCGTTGTGTGTAAGATGTCAAGAAGAGTGGGTTGAATGTTGGGTAAGTAAGGGTGAAAACGTAGAGATTAAAATGCATAAGATAATAAGCAGTTCGCTAAGAGAAAAGATAAACAATCACAGAGGTAATCAATTGTAACAAGGCGCAAGACAATCATTCAACCAGGAACAATTAACAGGGGTAGACAGCTGGGCAAACTATCCTTCGCTCATCATCCACGCACAGAAAAGCAGGGCGTTAGAATCTATAGGTCTCTTAACACTGAAGTGACGACCGTCGATCTGGCTCTTGGTCAATTGCTCAGGTGTGGACTGATGATCTAGGGATGAGGATGAAGGATAAAGCACAATCTCTTCATAATAATCATTAAAACTGACAGAACAGTCATAGAAATCAGGGATAGGTTGCCAAGGGAATCAGTTCAATGCAACGAGCGTAAAGCTATGATGAAATTAATTTATCGATTAAAAATGATAAGTAAAACACTTTCTTTACACAATTAAAAGTACAGAAATAAAAGCACAAAAAAAATATTTATCTACCGTTCAAATAAACGCAGGCATACCGTAGCCCAAGGTGACAACTCCGAGTCGTTGTCCCACGCCCTCTTCGTCCAGCTCCAACTTATCAACCAATGTGACTTCACTGGTACCTCCTAGCCAACGCTAGGAGTACTCTTCTTCCCCCTGAGCCCCCCAAGCCACAAAGGGGCCACACACACTAAACCAAAGAAAAAATAGAAACCAACTCGCCTCGCAAGGTCGAGTTACCACTCATTACCCGAGCTGGGTATCCCAACTCCCACAAGATAAGTCAATCAAGACAAAAATTCTGCAGCATAACGTTACACATGAAGAAGAGATCCATACTCCTCCCCCTCCATCATTTATATAGTGTTTCTAAGTTATTTCTTTCCCAAATTCTCATTTAATTTATTTTTCAATAATATAATCCAGAAAAAACCTCCCCCGTACACATGTCACCCATCCCCTTAGTTGCACCAGAAATTAATTTCATTAATTAATTAATTACTCTTATTTCTCTCACCCACCTAAAATCATTCATAAAATCGCTCCTAGGTGTCCCCATATTCCCTTACACATTTTAATGACTTACACCCTTACTAAATTCCTAGTTGATTTCAATTTAGAAAGTTCTTAAAGTCAATATTCCTTACTAAGTTAGTCATTCTGATTTTTCCTTATGTTTCCCTTTTTCTTTATGTTTCCCGCTTTTTCCCTTAGTTTCCTAATTCTTTTAAGTTTTCCTCTTTTTCCCTTTTTATCTAAAACTCAAATTAGCAAGTGTAGAAAATTACCTTTTCCCCTTTTTCTTTTTAATTAATAAATTTTAATTAGCATATATAACAAAACAATCATTTCCCCCCTTTTTTTTATTTAATCCCCCAAGGTAATTTGATTTTAATAAATTAATTGAATTTCTTACCCCCTTCTCGTCACATGTTTAATGATGATGAATATTATTATTATTATTTACCACAAGTATCACTTAGACCTAGATTTTATTTTCCTAGGCTGGACGACATTTTTATTAGGGAAATTGTTTTTAAATCTTTCTATCACATCATTCGTTCTAAGGCCATCTAGGTTTATTCACTTATTAGTTAAAAAAGCGACATGCCCTTTAGGACGCACTAGGTGCTCCAAGGGTGCCACTTGCCTCATTATGTTTTTCTTGTGCGACGTGCCCTTTATTAGGACGCACTACGTGCTCCAAGGGTGCCACTCACCTCATTATGTTTTTCTTGTGTGACCTACCCTTCAGGACACACTACGTGCTCCAAGGGTGACACTCGCCTCTTTCCATTTTTCTTGCGCAACGTGCCCTTCAAGACGCACTACGTGCTCCAACGGTGCCACTCACCTCTTTTCGTTTTTCTTGCGCGGCATGCCCTTCAGGACGCACTATGTGCTCCAAGGGTGCCACTTGCCTCTTGACTGACTTGGTAGACATCAAAAACCCCTGGAGTCAATACTCCTCCAGGTGATCTTGTGGGATACTAAGGGCCTCTAAGGAATAAGGCCCCTGCCTTATTGCATGCCCCTTAGAATTATCGTGAGCGACTATCGCAATCTACCCTCACGACATCGTGGGTTTTCTCGAACTAGGTAATCGTTAACCTACAGTTTGAGCCACGACGGGAGTGCTAGTAGGTTGTGGAAGGGTTGTTGTCCACACCCCTCCTTCAACGTCTCTGGTTGTAGTGCGTGACCCCTCTACTCCACATGTGAGTCTGGTCGGCAAGCTATCGTCAGCGTGCATCATCAACGAATTATGTCAGAAATAAAATCAATCATCATAACATCTAATCAGATGTGCATATGTCATATCAACAACAATCAAACCCCATAGTCCACTCCCTGAATCAATATGGAGTCCAAGGGGTTTCATTGATGCCTCTGCATCCTCGAGGTCCAAAGTCCTGCACACTCAGGAGAACCCAGTCAATATCACATGTCTATGTAAATACACAAAATAACATATAATCACATCCATAATGCCTCATAATCATAATCAATGGCAAATAGTATAATAATCTGGATCACTTGCAAGCAAGTGTCCTCAAAGAATAAGTTCGTTCAATGCACGCAAGAGCACGATGTTACAGAACCAATCACATTTTAGAGGATGACATCAGTCTCAATGGTTGGGTTGACATTGCTTAAGTTAAAGATGTTTATTTGTCACATTCTAAATAGTTAACCTTAGTAGTGTTGCAAGTACTCATAAATTACTTTTGAATATAATGTAAATGTATTTATAAAGAGAATTATTTTTGAATATATATATCAATTCAAAATAAAATAAAATAAATAAGTAGAATCTCACATATTATTCACAATTTGCATGATAACTTAAATAAAAGAAGTTATAATCCATCACATAGATATATATTCAACTTTGAGGTGAGAATCTACATATATTAATTTGATTAATATATGGAATACATGGAACCTCGTGATCCATATATTTGTTAAAATAATATATAAATATTCATATATTAATTTAATTAGTTTAATTTATTTATTTCATATATTGGTTTAACTAATGTGTGGGGTACATGGTTATGTATGGAGTATGTGGAACCATGTACTCCATACATTATGTTAATGTGTGTGGAATACATGGAACCACTCCATATATTAGTTAAATTAATATATGGGTATCAATATATTAGTTCCACATATTTCATATTAATTAAATTGTATTAATATATTAATTTAACTAATACATGGAATAAGTGGAACATGCACTCCATACATTAGTTAAATAATATATGGATAAATGGTTTATACATGGTTTTCATTTATTTATATCTTAGTTTGGATTTGTGAATATAATCCATATTACAAATTATGTATTATTTTTTAAATTTGTCCATATTATATTCCCTTGATTTAAAAAATGAATGTAATGGGTTACATTCAAAAAATATTACATTATTATTTATTATATAAGTATACTTTATAAATAAGACTCTTTTTTATTAAACGTAATTTATATACTTAAAAGTACTTTGAGTACTACATTTTTTATTAAAAGTAATTCATATTCTTAAAAATAGTTTTATTTCTAGTCACATAAATAGAGAGTTTTTATTGTTTCCCACAGGGGTGTGGTCTAGTGGTCAGCAGACGTGTTGTTAAGGTATTCGTGTTGCTAAGCAGGTCATGAGTTCAAACCTCGTCTTATCTAGAGGTCATTCTTGTGGGTGGTGTGGTTCTCCCCAGGGGTTATAAGGCAGTCGACAGGATTCGACCCTGTGTCACGTGAGCCAGATACCGCCACCCTTACCGATTCCCCTAGATACAAAAAAAAAAAAAATATTTTTTATTGTTTTTATTTCTAGACATTCCTTCAATTTAGCTAACCATAGTTACATAGATTGTAGTGCAATAGATGAGTTGTAAATATACATTTCCTGCTAAATGACTAACTCACAATTATTTATTATATCTCTTAGGAGGCCCATTTTAGACCTCAAATGCCCCCAATTCGAAAGGACAAACTGAAATTTCTATTGATTTAAAATAATTTTCTTGGCAAGGTTTACTCATTGTCAAAATACTGGAAATATGCCCCTCTAAAACCCTTAAAATTAGCACTAATTTGACTATTGTCCAAGAGAAACAATTGCTAACAATCTTTGAAAATCACACAACATTTCCCTGGGATTACAAGGAATGAAAGGTATTCATCCAAACATATGTCCACACCAATCGACATCAAGGATGAATTTACACCCATTAGAAAACCTGAAAGAAGAATGAACCCTACCTTGAAAGATATAGTTAAGGGAGAATTTTAAAAAACATTAGATGCAGTCCATTCATTTACCCAATCTCTAATAGTGAATGGGTTTCACCCCTAGTTATAGTGCATAAGAAGAATGGAAAATTGAGGGTGTGCGTAGATTACCGAGATCTCAACAAAGCCACAAGGAAAGACCACTTCTTCTTACCTTTCATTGATCAAGTTATAGATACCTTAGCAGTAAAAAGTATTTTTCATTTTTGGATGGGTTTAGTGAATACAACCAAATATAGACCAGCCCTAAGGATCAATATAAAACTACTTTTACCTACCCTTAGGGTACATTTTTCTATAAGGTCCTTCCATTTGGCCTTTACAATGCTCCTGCAACTTTCTAAAGAGTTGTACTCAACATATTCTCATATCTAGTCTATTACACTATAAATATCTACATGGATGATTTTAGACCTTTGGAAATTCAATTTAAGAGACCTTGATAAATAGACTTGAAATGTGCTAAAAAGGTGTGAAGAAACAAACCTGTCACTAATCCATGAAAAATGAAACATTCTCATGAGTGAAGGGATTGTTCTAGGTCACTGTATCCCATCCAAAGGGATTTAAGTTGACCAAGCTAAGATGAAAATAGTCAAATACATGTAATAATTTTTCATGGCCATGCAGGGTACTACAGGAAGTTTACCAAATATTTTAGCAAACTAGCCCCTCCCCTTGTTCACATTGTTGTCCAAGGACATTGACTTCCTTTGGATAGAAGAATGCCAAATAAACTTTGAAAATATTTTAAATAAAAACTTATCCCAACCCCTATATTGCAAGGTCCCAAATGGAATATTCCATTCCACATTCATACAAATGGATCTGAAAAAAGTTTTCTATGCCAACAAGAAGATAAGACTCCCTTTGCAATTTAATTTATTAGCAAAAAATTATCTAGAGAAGAACTAAATTATATTGTCATTAAGAACAAAAATCTTGCAATTGTATATGCCATTAGCAAATTTAGAAACTATATCACTAGATGCCCAGTTTTTGTGCATACAAACCATAATTCCATCAAATATTTATGAACAAAGATGATATTAATTGAAGGACTAAATTACATGTCTTTTATTGCTACAATAATTTGATTAAAGAATCCTTGACAATTGAAGCAAACATAACATTGTTGTAGATTTTCTATCAAGACTAACAAATATTGTAGATAATGAGATTCTAGATGATAGTTTTATTAATGAGCATCTCTTTGTAATCTCCATAGAAACTCTATGGTTTAATGGCATATCCAACTACTTAGCTACATGCAAGTTTCCTCAACACTTCTCTTACAGATAACCTTGCAAGATTTTCATGAAAAGTGCCACCTATACTTTGATCAAGGATTATTCGTTAAAGCTTGGACCAGAATAGATTCTCAAGAAATGCATCAGATAGGATCCAGTACATGAAATCCTCCATGCATGCCACGATGAGCCTTGTGGATACCATTATGCTACAAAGAGGATAGCATATAAGATCTTACAAACAAGATACTATTGTTCTACTCTACATAAACATGTTGAGCAATGTGTCTATAATTGTGGCGAGTGCCAAAGGATGGGAAAACCTACAAAGAGGGATGAAATGTCATTACAACCCTTGATCTCATTTGAACTCTTTAACAAATGGGGTCTGAACTTTGTATGTCTCATTAATCCTCCTTCAAACAAGAAGCATCACATCCTTGTTTGCATTGATTATTTGACAAAATGAGCAAAGGTAAAAACCATGAAGAATGCAAACCAAGAAAAGGTAGCATAATTCCTACATGAAAACATTTTTATAGGTTTGGAGTCCCAATAGAAATAATGATAGATCAGGGGCCCAATTCACCTCTAATCTCATTTAAAATCTCATGTAGTTAAACAAGATACACCATATGAAATCTTCCACCTAGCAGCCTTAAGGAAATTGGCAAATAGTAGGGAATTAGAAAATATTTTCATTATGATAGTGAGTATGCAAAAACACCAATAAAAGAGGAATTCACAACCCTACTTCAAAGTCAACAATTGAATGTGGTTGGTAGCAACAATAACTCCAATCCATTCTAATTTCCAAGACCTATTGTACAAAAAAAAATAAAAAATAAAAAATAAATAAATCCTTGATGAAAACCTTATTAAGGCAACAAGGACATGGATCTAATTGAAAACCTCACAGAAAGTAGCCTTAGCTCTAAAATAAAACATTTGCCATGCTAAAAACTTTACCAATGAGGATACATGATTATATAAAGTTTTTATTAAAATATTGAAATTTTTAATCATGAAATTTTATTATTATAATTTTATTATTTTAGTTTTATTACAATTTGTATATTTTATTATTGTTTTAATATTATTGATCTAATAATAACTAGTTATGTTTATCTAATATTTATTTATATGTTTTTTATTATTTTAGCTATGTAAGATGGGTAATCAAGCATTACTAATAATAACTAGTTATGTTTATCTAATGTTTATTTATATGTTTTTTATTATTTTAGCTATGTAAGATGGGTAATCAAGCATAACTAATCTTAAGGTTGTCATTTTTATCCATATTATTGGGCTCCTTTCCGATATCTACAACTTCCCTTAAGAATCATTTTAATAGGTTGTAGTTTATTTTTGCAATAGCCTATGCATTCTCCAAGCAAGTGGGATACTTTATTTTGTGATAAGGTTCAACCTTGTTAGCGAGTCTGTACTTGTGTAGAACTTATGTTGATCATGTCGTTGCTTATACTTTTCACTACTTTTTGAATAATATCAAAAAATCTATTGGATGTGATATATTCTTTTAACTTTTTTTTTCCTTCAAAGCATAAGAAGGCCTCTCGTGTGTTGAAGCAATCTTAAAATCTACGATCAATTAACATTATGCACCAATAATAAGGTGCTCCTTTTGAGAAATATTTCATATATTTGTCATAACATTTTGTTTTAACCTTCATTTTGGATGTTCTTTGGCCATTAGAAAGATATGGAAGAGAATTATTAATCTTATGTTATAAGTTTTCTACATTCTTACATAGATATATTGTGATTTTTAAAATAATTAAAAAATATTTTTTTAACCCTAAATTTTTTTTCATAATTTTGACATGACCTTTTTATTTAACATCTTTTTGGGTGATCTTTGAACAATCGAAAATATTTTTAAGAGAGATACAATTTTATTATTATACACTTTTTGATAATTCTCAACATATTGTTACATATTTACAAAAGAATAGAAAAACAACATTTGACATACGTCAAAATATTGTTTTTTATTCTTTTGCAAATCTAAAATAATCTATATTGGGAGTCATCAAAAGTGCATAACAAAAGATTTTTAGGTCTTTTCAATATCTTTCTAATGCTTCAATTCAAACTCAAAACAAACATCAAAGAAAAATGTGTCATACAATTGGTTTAGGTTGGCGGACAGTTGGTATGGATTGTTGATTGTTATTAATGTCAACCATTGGAGAGTGATATTGTAGATTGATGTCAACCCTTGGAGATGTTGGAAGATTGATTGTTGTCATTGATGTCAACCCTAGTCATGGGTTTTGGACCGCAAGATTGATGAAGGTATTTGGACATGAAGGAAAATGCACATGCAGATACAACACCCATGGATGGATAGTATACATCATGTTGTTTTTGGTGGTATGTGACACGTCACATGGATCCTCATGGTTGAGGAGAAATGAATTTTTGAAGATGACAAAATGAATTGAAGAAGGAAGTACATGTAGGCCCTGAAGATAATTAAAGAAAAGAATTACAAAATAAGAAAGTGTCAGGTCGGCTCTAATGTTAAAAGGAAGTGACATAAATGGTATAAATAAACATCATTATATATTCATTTGATACAAGTTGAATTTTAGAGGAAATCAGAAGTAAAGAAGGCCGTATTTCAAGGGAGGATGAAGTCTTTTGGTGATGTGTTATAAGGTATGTTATTTTCAGGTCATCTTACCATTTTTTCTATAACTTTTTTTCTAGAATGATTCAGATGGTGAAATCGCTATGGTATTGAGAAGACATATCAAGGTACCTCTAGTAAACAGTTCATTTCTTGATTCACTATAATTATGGAGATACACTCTGTGGAAGATAGGGTTTGTGACCAGTCCTGAAGCTAGTCAATAAACATGTGTTCCGGGTAAAACAGTCATAACTTCTTCATACAGAATCCAAATGAAATGGGACCACTTCCATTGGAAAGAGTACGGACTGTATTTTCTTGTGTGTGAGTTTTAGAATCGGATGTTAAATATTGAGCACAGGGAATGCTATACAAGTTGGGTATTCTGAATAAACCATAATTGAATAAAGTCTACCATTCTTTCTATAACTTCATTTTTGGGAGGATTCAAGGAGTGAAACTTGGAGGGGTTTCAAAGAATACATTGAGTAATATTATCTATAGGATAAGAGTACTCCAATAATTGAATAATTGCAGAAATTGAAGAAGTCTCAGGAAGCATTATCAGGTTCTATGTGATGATTGGTTGATGGTGATGATTTAATGTAAAGTTTTATTATCTCTCATATATTATTGGGTGGAAGGAAGGGTCAAGGATGGAGAGTTCAACTCTATATTGATATTGGAGGATTGTATCTTTATCTTGGAGGTTTATCCCTCCCTTTACATTTGGAAGCTGTAGCTACCTTTGGAAGTCATTACTTCCCTTGAACAATAACTATTGATTATTTCTCATATATTATGCATGGTGTTTTGTGGTGTATTGGTGTAACTCTTATACTATTGTTCATTGTTCATTGGATATAGTTGAATGGTTTAAGTATAAGTTGAAAAAGGTTATAAATTGTACTTGATATTGATTCACCCCCCTCTCAGTATCAACAGGAGAAGCTTGGTAGCAAATTCTAGTAGCACAAAGGCATAGGTAAGGGACTCAAGTCTCTTTGAGGTATAAGGGCATGAAGATAAATGAATTTACATGTAAGACTATTATATATGGATAGTACATGTCATGCCATTTCTAGTGATATGTGGAACGTCACATAACTCCTCACGGCTAGAGAGTTATGGCCTTGTGAAGTTGGAGAACCCTCATGAGTTATCTAGAAGACCCTAGAAGGTCAAAGAAGTCAAATTACTCTAGAAACTCTTAGAAGAATTTGACTAGTCAAAGTGGGTGAAACTAGGAGTTAATCATGGGTATAGCTGTTGCATTAAGAAAATAATTAAAAATAAATTAGTTGCAACAAGAATTTGTGAGTTTGGTAATTATGGTAAAGTAGTTGTGATGAGAAGATTGAATAGTTAAAGTGGTTGACCAAGAAATAAATTAAATAATAAAGTGGTTGAAAAAATAAGTTAGCTAAGGGAAAATAATCTATGAATTGAATAATTATATAAAAGTTAGTTGCAACAAGAAGTTTTGAGTAAAGAGAAATTATTTAAATATTAAAGTAGTCATTGAGTGGACAAAGTGGTTGAGTGGACAAAATGGTTAAGTGGACAAAGTGGCTAAGTGGACAAAGTTGGTTAAATGGACAAAGTGGCTAAGTGGACAAAATGGTTAAGTGGACAAAGTGGCTAAGTGGACAAAGTTGGTTAAGTGGATACTTCTAGAGGAAGCTACTTGGAGAGTATAAATAAGAGAGCAGGGGTCTCCCATTTGCATCCATTGAGAATATTGAATATCTACAAGTGACCGAGGTAACCAAAGGATATCTAAGGTGAATTTCAGAGGGAAGGTGAAGTAAACAAGGCCGAAATTCAAAGGAGGATAAAGTCTTTTGATGATGCTTTCTAAGGTATGTTATTTACAGGTCATCTCACCATTTTTGCAATAAATTTTTTTCTACAATGATTCAGACAGCGAAATATGGAGGTCTTTGAGAAAACATATCCAAGTAATTGTGATAAAAATTTCATCTTGTGGGTCGTTGTATTTTTGGAGTTACACTCCATGGAAAATAGGGTTTGTGGCTAGTCCTGAAACTAGTCTAAAACAGGTGTTTCAGGTTAAAATGTCATAACTTCATAACATATCTCAAATTAGTAAGACCAATTGTATTGGTTAGAGTACAGTTTGTAGTATTATGTGTACAATTTTTAGATCCTTACAACAAATATTCTGTGTGGGGAACGTTCTACAAGTTTTCTCTCTAGAATAAACCAAAATTCAACAAGGTATGCCATTTTTGCTATAACTCATTTTCTGAGAGGTTCCAAGTAGTGAAACCTGGAGGATTTGCATAAAAGACACTGAAGAATATTATGTACTATATTCATATCTGTATTCATTATAGGTACATAGTTATGATTATTGCAAGTGATGGTTGTTGACTAATCCATAATTAGTCATGTGAGACTAAAGTAAAGTTTGATGAAAATGCTAGTCTCTTGCTGTTAAAGTTAAGGAAGGTTTGCAGGTATGTGATCATATACACCAGGTATGTTAAAAATTTACAAATCAGATTTGGATGATGAAATTGATGAGGGCTTTTGGTTGAGGTATGTTACAGATAGAGATTGTATAACAAGTGAGGTTGTGGCACATGGTTTTATGTAATGGTTTATGGTATTTGGTTATGGATAGTGTGATGTGTTGCTAGAGAACTTTTGATGGTTATATTTGTATATGTATTTTGTATATGGTTGAGGTACATGGTTGAGACAAGTAGTTGAAGATTTGGCACATACATGAGGTGTATAGTTGATGATGTTGGTACATCTTGATGATTCATAGTTGATGCATGATTGGTACATACTTGGTACATGGTTGGAGGCACTTGTTAATAGTATTGTTGACACATGGTTTATGGATGATGTAGCATACTTGTCTTGGTATATTATTAGAAGCACATAGTGATCTTGGTGATGATTATGAGTTGTTTTGATGCACATTGTTGAGAGTTGTCTTGGTGATTGATTTTGGTGAGTAGATCTAATTTGGTTGATAAGATTGATGAGATGGGTTGTTGTGATAGGTTGTTTGGACAGGTTGTTGTGACGGGTTATTTGTACACGTTTGGTGCATGGTTGATGCACTTGTTTATGGTACTTTAATGTTCCTTTCCAAATAGGAGCTCCAGAGAGGAGGATTAATGGTCTAAACCGCCCCGTTAGACTATAGCCAGAGCCAGAAAAGGGGTAAACAGGGTTACTAGAGGTCACTCCAGTCAAATTTGTTATGTTCGGAAAGTGATATTGAGCTAAAAGTGGTTAAAAGCACTTTTAAGCCAATATGAGCTAAAAATTGAACAGACTAGCTAAAATTAGAAGTCAACAACGAATTAGGGTTTAAGAAGTGAATTAGGGTTTAGAAAAGCTATAAGAGAAGGGTTAGTGACCTAATTCATCATTATGCAAATTTTGACTTGTCAGTGAGGAGAGAGGTGCATCTTAGGAGAGATAGTTCAGTGGATTCTAGGAGGAAGACACCAGTTGGTTGATTTTGGTGTTGAGAGACACACCTTAGTCATCGGGAATATCACACATGTCTTCCATCATTCTTCAGCAGCAGTTACACAGGGTCCAACAACAAGGGCGCACTTATCCAGGGTGAGGGCGCAACTTCTAAGGAGGTTCAGTGGGTCAAATTGTCCCATCCAGGGAGAGTTCAAAGATTCCCCTCCGACCCAGTTGAGAGGAAGGCAAGGCACATATTTCTCCTAGTCCCTCGTCAGATTCTGACAGAGGAATCATCTGAAGTACATTTTCCAAACTTGGGAGTGTGGCACTTTTGGCGGACACATTCAAGGTTCATGAGCAGTCATCAGATCAGATCCAGGGAAACCCTTCCAACCCATTTCCCAATAGGCCAAGGCGGTCACTTTGAGACACATCTCATCCGATTTCGATGGTGGAATCACTAGGGCACAATTTTCCAGTGAGAGAGGGGCGCATTCCCTTAAGGGGATCCTTCTGGGGTCTAAACACACCAGCAGAAGGTCCAATCAGTCACCATAACTGAGAGCTATATCAAGGTGCACCATTAAGGACAGTTTTTAGACCATTCCGAGAGGTTTAGCCACTAGGGTGAGCTTTCCGGACTTTCAACAGTTACAGTGTGAGCTGCCACAGTTCCAGCTCATACATTGATTCTGTAGTGCTCATCTATTATCGGTTATTATCATTTAGTTTGATTATTGTATTCTGGATAATATCCTTTTGTCATTTGATCTAGCCAAGTGATTCATTTTATTCAGCTGCATTCGACATTTGTACTCTGTAGAGATATCATAATATAAACTTTGCAGTCTTTTGTCGCATTTGTTATTTGTATGATCATTCATATGATGTAAACCATTAATCCTACACACACACTTGCATCATTTCCTAGACTAGCCAAGTCAGGAACATTACAGTGGTATCAAATCTTTAGTCCTGCCAGCCTGTGACTAAAGACGATGAGTGCAGCAGAAGACCTAGAGGGCCATGAGCATGTAGGTGACGAATATGTCACTTACAACAGGCGCAAGGAAAGAAGGCCTAGGCCTAAATTTCCTCCTTTCCCTCCCAGCTCAGAGGAAGAGGAAGAGGTGCACACAAAAGCAGAGAGAAGGGTAGAGTGTGAGGCCGAGCACGAGGCAAAGAGGATGCTAGGAGACTGATAATGAGCGACCAGAGGGAAGTGGTAAGGCCCCCATGGAACCAGAGGCAACCTTCATGTAGGTTATCAACGATATAGTAGCTAGTCAGTGGGCCATGACTCGGTCCTTGGCATAGGCGGTTGATAGATTGGTTATATTGGGCACCTCAGGCACACAAGCCCCACATGAAGCATAGGTGAACTTGAGGGTAGGTAGTATACCCCAATATCCTACTCCCACATACACCTCTTCGAGTAGAATTCCCAGACCTTTGTTTCCCTTTTCCAGTGGGCACCTCCCCCAGTAGCAGCATAGTTGTTGATAGCATAGAGGCCGCCCACTCATGAAGAGGACATTGCAGAGTACAGGAGGGAGTATGTAACATTGTTTCATGACTTCCATTAGGATATGACCCTAGTCAATTATTATGGACTCAAACTCAGGAACCATCCCAGAGAGCCACATAGAGGAGGACAGTAAAAGCAGCATGGGCATAACATTGATTTCATATGGAAAGTTGGTAAACTCACCATAGCTTCTTTCGAAAGATCATCCAAATGAATTGCCAGAGCTTGGGTACATAAGATAGACACATACTACAAGCTCAACCATATGATCGAGACAGAGGCCATCAATTTCTCTACCTTACACTTGGAGGGTGAGGAACACGAGTGGTGGAATCATGGATTGGTGGCATTGGGTCACAGTCACATCACCTTCTATAGGGATTTCATAGAGAGACTCATGGACAAGTTTGACAGGAGGGATCACGAGATCCACTTCAGGGATCTATCCCAATTGAGACAAACTGGCACAACAGAGGCATTCATCATGGAGTTTCAACGGGTAGTCATGGCAGTGAAAGATATATCAGATCCCACGTTGATCATGTTATTCACAGAGGGACTCACAAAGCCTTTGAGAGGATGGGTGAAGGCATACAGACCTCACACCTTGCAGGATGCCATGCTATGCACTCAAGATTTGGCAGACTCCGTGCCAAAGACTAAACCCTTTTCCAAACCCTTCGTACCCTAGAAGGATCAAGACAAGAAGCCATTCCAGAGAGAATGGAAGGGCAAGGAGAATTTGGATGATGAGACGAGGTGAGAGCTTATGAGGAAGAATATTTTCTTCAACTGCAGATACTCTTAGGTCCCAGGCCACAGGTGCATGGGAAAGGGAGAGATTCACTATATTGAGGTGGCAGCAAATAGTGTGGACAATGAGGAGGAGGAGCAGGACAGTGGATCCACTAGCTCAGAGGAGGAGTTAGCACAGGTAGAGGAGAATCCTCCTCATAGACCACCGACACCAACAAGAGCCCACCCTCTGGTAGTTCCACAATCGCTCGAGCAGGCTAACAGACGGAAACTAGCAAAGGGAGGAGTCATAGCGACCCTTTCTGGTGTTCCCAGGTATGATACCCTCTAGATCAGAGGGACTATTCAGGGGCAACGAGAAATTTCCCTGATAGATGGTGGGGCCATCCAAAAATTCATTGATACTTCATTGGTAGCGAGACAGACACTTCAGACAGAGAAGTTTGAGGGATTTGATGTTGCAGTAGCAGATGGCCACACAGTGAAGTGTTTAGACAAAGTTCTGGACTTGGAGATAAAGTTAGGAAACTACATAGCGAGAGACACATTTTATGTGATTGACCTATCTGACACAGATGTGGTGTTGGGAGTCTAGTGGATGATCACCTTGGGAAAAATCACCATCAATTACCAAACCTTAGATATGGGGTTCAAAGAGTGTGACAGGAAGAAGGTTGTTCTGAGAGGTATGTCGACAGGAGCACCTAGGACAGTTTCATCCAAGAAGATGGAGAGGATATTCAGACATGGGGAGGTAGCATATGTCGCAAAGTGATTGATCATTACATGGAAGGATTATGAGGGTCGACAACAGTATCATACAGAGATCAAGAGCTTGTTGGGATGACATCAACAGGTTTTTGGGTCGATTCCACCAGGGAGACCACCTGACAAGGGGTTTGAGCACACCATTGAGTTGAAGGAGGCGGCCAAACCTATGATCACACCCCCCTATCTTCATCCTAGGAGGTTCAAGGATGAGATAGAGAAAGCAATCAAGGAATTGCTAGTGATGGGACACATCAGACCGAGCAACAGCCCAGTCGCCTCTTCAGTTGTCTTAGTTCTAAATAAGGATGGCACCATGAGGATTTGTATTGATTATCATGCCTTGAACAAGAAAACCATCAAGAACCGATATCCTATCCTACACATTGACGAATTGATGGATGAACTGCATGGGACAATTTTATTCTCAAAGATTGATCTACGCTCTGGGTATCATCAGATCGGGATCTAAGAGCATGACATAGAGAAGACATAATTTTGATGTCACTTTGGACATTTCGAGTTCATGGTTATGCCATTTGGGATAACCAATGCACCTGCTACTTTCTAGTCTTACATGAACCACATATTCATGGATCAGTTGAGGAAATCAGTCTTGGTTTTCTTTGATGACATATTGGTCTACAACAAGACATGGCAGGAGCATATGAGGCACTTGGATGAGGTATTGAGCATCATGGAGGCGCAGTCATTATATGCCAAAGATTCCAAGTGTGAGTTCGTTATGACAAAGATACTTTACTTAGGCCACATCATAACTGCACAGAGGGTACAGGTGCACTAGGAGAAGATCAGGGTCATTCTGGATTGGTCAATGCCTAGGAATGTGACAGAGTTGAGGAGTTTCTTCAGGATGTGCATCTATTACGAGCAGTTTTTTTAGGGTTTTTCTCATCTTGGAGCACCGCTAGTGGATATTACCAAGCATGGGGCTTTCATCTAGACTGAGGAGTCACAGAAAGCCTTTGATCACATGAAGGAAGTCATGGGAACTTGTCCAGTGTTGGCATTACCAAACTTCACCTTTCTATTTGTACTAGAGTGTGATGCATCCGTCAATTTTGATGCAGGGAGGAAACCCCATTGTATTTGAGAGCAGGAAGGTCAGTCAACATGAGAGGTTGTACTCCATTTATGACAAGGAAATGCTGGAAATCATGCATGCCTTGAACAAATTCAAACAATATTTGGTGGGCAACAAATTCATGGTCAAGACAAATCACAATAGCTTGAAGTATTTCCTTAAGCAGAAGGACCTCAGTGAGCGCCAACAGAAATGGGTGACAAAGGTACAAGCATTCCACTTTTACATAGAGTATGTCAAGGGGAAGAAGAAAATTATGGTCGATGCATTATCGAGGAGACCTGCGACATGTTCTTTGATGGAGATTTCAACAGATTGGAAATCCCCCTTGTTAGTGGAATATTACAAGAACAAGTTTGCTTGTGAGGTTATGGATGGCCAGATACAGGATGATAGGTATAGGTTCATTGACGATGTCATATTCTACAAGGAAAGACTCTACTTGGTGCCAGAATTGAGGCTCAAGAAGAAGATCCTCGTAATAGTTCATGATTCACCACTAGCGGGCCATCAAGGGTTTTTCAAAACCTACAGACAGATCAGGGAGATGTTCTCATGAAAGGGACTCAAACAGGACATTATGAGACACGTCAATGAGTGTGTGACTTTCCAACAAACAAGTCAGAGCATTCTCTTCCAGCAAGGATACTTCAGCCACTCCCCATTCCAGAGCAGAAATGGGAGAGTATATCGATGGACTTCATCATAGGCCTACCCAAGGTCCAGGGTAAGCACTGTATCTATGTAGTGGTCGACGGATTGACCAAGTTTTCTCACTTCCATGCCATACCGATAGAGCACAACACATTTTACGTAGTCGATATATTCTTCAGGGAGGTCTTCAGACTTCATGGGTTGCCGAGGAACATTGTCGGTGATAGGGACAGTTGGTTCATGGGGAAATTCTGGAGAGAGTTGTTTCGGTTGGTGGGGACAGAGCTGACACCCAACACCAACTATCACTCTCAGACAGATGGGCAGACCGATATTGTCAACAAGTGGGTTGAAGGATATTTAAGGAACTGTGTAGGTGGACGGCAGAGGACATGGGTCAAGTGGCTACATTTAGGAGAGCATTTCTACAACACCACTTTCCACATATCCATTGGTATGACACCCTTCCGATCATTGTACACATATGATGCTCCCACTTTGGTAGACTTGGTTTTCGGGGAGAGCAGAGCTCCCAAGGCCAAGGATTGGATCATAGAGAGTTGGGATATTCTCAAGTTGTTGAAAGAGAACCTACAGACGACACAGAACCGACAGAAGATGAGTGCGGACATGCACAGGATAGAGCGTAGCTTTGAGGTTGGGTATTTGGTTTTCTTGAGACTCCAACCTTACATACATTCATCTTTGAACAAGAGTGGGGCCGAGAAGCTCAAGCCCATATTTTATGGCCCTTACAGGATCATGCGTCGAGTAGGTGAGGTTGCTTATAAGCTAGAGCTTCTAGAGGGGAGAAAAATTCATAACGTGTTCCACGTATCTTGCCTCAAAAAGGCATTGGTACAATTCATTAGCACATCATAGGATCTTCCCCCATTCGATGAGGAGGGACAGTTGGAGTTGGTTCCGAAGGAGGTTTTGGAGTTCTGGGAGCGAAAACTAAGGAGCAGGGTCATTAGAGAGTGTTTGATCAAATGGAGAGGGCTTCTAGTAGAGGACGCTACTTGGGAGATCGAGCAGGTGTTGCAGCACCCTGGATTGGTATTTCTTGAGGACAAGCAATTTTGGGAAGGGAGGATTGTAATGTCCTTTTCCAAATAGGAGCTCCAGAGAGGAGGATTAATGGTATAAATCCCCCCGTTAGACTATAGCCAAAGCCAGAAAAGGGGTAAACAGGGTTACTAGAGGTCACTCATTCAAAGGTGTTATGTTTGGAAAGTGACATTGAGCTAAAAGTGGTTAAAATCTCTTTTAAGAAAATATGAGCTAAAAATAGAATAGACGAGATAAAATTAGAAGTCAACATCGAATTAGGGTTTCAGTATTGAATTAGGGTTTAGAAAAGATATAAGAGAAGGGTCAGCGACCTAATTCATCATTATGCATATTTTGACTTGTCAGTGAGGAGAGAGGCGCATCTCAGGAGAGATAGTTCAATGGATTCTAGGAGGAAGACACCAGTTGGTTGATTTCGATGTTGAGAGACACACCCTAGTCACCAGGAAGAGCACATAGGTCTTCCATCATTCTTCAGTAGCAGTTGCACAGGGTCCAACAGTAAGGGCATGCTTATCCAAGGTGAGGGCACAACTTCTGAGGAGGTTCAGTGGGTCGACTTGTCCCATCCAGGGAGAGTTCATAGATTCCCCTCCAACCCAGTTGAGAGGAAGGCAATGCACATCTTTCTCCTAGTTCCTCGTCAGGTTTCGACAGAAGAATCATCTGGGGTGTGTTTTCCAAACTTGGGAGTGCATCACTTTTAGCAGACACATTCGGGGTTCCCGAGCAGTCATCAAATCAGATCCAGGGAAACCCTTTCAACCCATTTCCCAGTATTCCAAGGCGGTCATTTTGAGACACATCTTAGCCGATTATGATGGTGGAATCACTAGGGCCCATTTTTCCAGTGAGAGAGGGGCGCATTCCCCCAGGAAAATTCATATGGGGTCCAGACACACCAGTAGGAGGGTCGATCAGTCACTAGAACTAAGAGCTAGAGCAGGGTGCACCATTTGGGACAATTCCAGGCCATTCTGAGAGGTTTAGCCACCAAGGTGAACTTTCTGGACTTTCAGTAGTTACCGTGCGAGCTACCACAGCTCCAACTCATCTATTGATTTTGCAGTGCTCATCTATTATCGAGTATTATCATTTAGTTTGATTATTTTATTCCGGCTAAGATCCCGTTTTCATTTGATCTAGCTGAGTGATTCATTTTATTCAATCTCATTCAGTATTTGTACTCAACAGAGATATCATAATATAAACTTTGCAGTCTTTTGTCGCATTTGTTATTTGTATGATCATTTATATGTTGTAAACCATTAATCCTACACACACATTACTATCATTTCCTAGACTAGCCAAGTCAGGAACATTACAGGTACAGGTTGGTGCATGGTTGATGCACTTGTTTATGGTACAAGTTGATTACATGTTGTTTGGTACAGGTAGTTATAGGTTGTTTGGTGCAGGTTGATTGGTACATGTTTACAACAGTATATCTCACAGTGATAGTGTGACATTGGTTCCATAATTCTACTTATATTTCAGGGCGGTTGGACGGGGCAAGGATAGGTGGTTGTATCCACCTTTTGGTTGTGTCAGGACAACATAGGGGGTTGTAGCCTCCTTCTAGTTGTAGCCAGAGAATTGAGGAGTTGGATCTTCCCTTAGGTTGTAACCTGAGAAAGTAGATGGTTGTAGCCGAATAACATAGGGGGTTGTAGCCTCCTTCTGGTTGTAGCCATAGAATTGGGGAGTTAGAGCTTCCCTCAGCTTGTAGCCTGAGAAGCTAGGAGGTTGGAGCCTCCTTCCAATTGTAGCTGGAGAATTGGAATTTGGTGCTTCCTTGAATGATATTATTGACATATAAGAAAAGCATTATGTGGTTTTCTCTCGCATTGGGTTTCCACATAAATATTGGTGTATTGTGCATTGTGCATTGTGTGGATGTGTTTATTATTGTTTATTATGCACTGATGAATGTTAATTCTTATGATACAGTAAGATATTGATGATGAACATATGAACATGGTTGAATAAGTAAAAGAATATACTTTTTGGTTTAAAGGATTAATAATTGGTATAATTTCTCATTACTGATTCACCCCCCCTCCAGTAATCCAACAAAAGGTTATAGTAAACTTATTAAAATATTCATTTTAATGTCAAAATATTATTTTTTTTCTTTTAGAAAATGATCATAACTTGTGAAAAACATCACGATATTATAACAAAAAAATTGTTTATATTTAAACAATCTTTCCAACAATCCAAAGAGCAGACAAAACAAAATTTAGGCTAAAAATGTTATGGAAAATTACAAAAACATTTTCTCAAAATGATCACTTTTTGAAGGAGTCTAATGTTATGAGAATATCAAGAAACTTGTTGGATGTGCTAGATATTTTCAACAAATTTCATTGTATTTTCTCCTTGATTATGAGCATCGGAAGACTCCTCATTGTTGAAACAATGCTAAAAGCTACATCAATTGGGTATAATGGTTGAAACCCCAAGCACACTTAAAAAGGGTTGTGACAGATATAACTATGGAAAGTTCCATTATAGTATTGTTGAATATAAGGAAGACTTTCATACTATGTACACAAACATTTGGAGTTATACATCTTAAGGTTATTTACAATCATTCTCTTGACTACATCATTCTATCCATCAGT
>ML801063.1:173582-194933 GCA_009831015.1 Picea engelmannii
CCACGAACCTAGGAGAGATTTTAGCTCCCTTTCCAAACTTGATCGAACTCTTATGCGGTTTAACCCGCAAGAAGACTCGATCGCCGACCTCGTAACTACGGTCGACTCGGTGCGCATCGGCATAACTCTTCTGTCGATCCTGCACTTCTTTTATCCTTTTCCTTATGGTTTGCATTTTCTCTTCCATTTCTTGGATCGCTTCTGGTCCCACCAGGACCCTATCCTCAAGACGGTCCCAACTCAAGGGCGTCCGACACGGTCGCCCATAAAGAAACTCAAAAGGCGTCATCTTAATGGTGCTCTGGTAACTGTTGTTGTAAGCGAACTCTACTAGTGGAAAGAATTCCTCCCAACGCTTTTGTTGGTCCATCACGTACATGCGCAACATGTCTTCCAAGGTTTGGTTCGTACGTTCTGTCTGTCCGTCAGTCTCTGGGTGATACGTAGTACTAAAATTAACTTGGGTTCCCAAGGCCTCTTGGAAACTCGTCCAAAATCGTCCAGTAAACACCGATCCTCTATCGGATATAATCTTTTTAGGCACGCCATGCAGCCTCAAAATCTCACTGATGAAAAATCTCGCTATGTCAGGTGCCTGATACGTCGTACGCACAGGAATAAAGTGAGCACTCTTCGTCAGAGTGTCTACTACTACAAAAATTGAGTCGTGCCTCCTTGTCGTCAGTGGCAATCCAACAATAAAATCCATCGATATAACTTCCCATTTCGATTCCGAAATGGCATGTGGTTGAAGTTATACTGCCAGGTGTCTATGTTCAGCCTTCACCTACTGACACTCTAGACATCTAGCCACAAAGTTGACTATGTCAGCCTTGATTCCTTTCCAGAAAAATAAGGGTTTAAGGTCTGCCCTCATCTTCGTAACTCCTGGGTGAGCCATATAAACTGCTCTATGAGTCTCGCTCAGGATCAACATCCTCAACTCGTCGTTTGGCGGTACGTGAATCCGACTTCTAAACCTCAATAAACCATCGCTATCAAATGAATATCCCTCATATCGTGATACCATCATTGTGTTTTGTCCAACAAAATCCTCGACTTCTTTGTACCAGTCATAATCACGCTATAAGGTGAGAATCTTCTCACGTAGATTCGTCTGAAGAGGTAACACCGAAAAGACGCGTGGCCTTCGACTCAAAGCATCCGCCACTCGGTTCACTGTTCCCTTTATGTAAGTAATCTCGAAGTCGTACTCGCTAAGCAATTCCGACCAACGCCATTGTCGCGCGTTCAGGTCGCTTTGCGTGAAAATGTGTTGTAGTCCACAATGATCAGTCTTTAATTCAAATTTTCGTCCAACAAGGTAGTGTCTCCAAACCTTCAAGGCATAAACGATGGCTAATAACTCCAAATCGTGCGTCACATAATTCTCCTCATGCCTTCTCAGTTTTCTCGAAATGTAAGCAATCACTCGTCCGTCTTGCATCAAGACTCAGCCTAAACCTTCCTTGGATGCGTCAGTGCATACCAAGAAGTTTGTGTCCATGTCAGGGACCTTTAGTATCGGCGTTGTTTTCAACAACTCTTTAAGCCTCCGAAACGCTTCCGCGCATTTCTCTGTCCAAACAAACTTCTTGCTTTTCTTCTGCAATTTCGTGATCGGATTTGCTATCTTTGAAAATCCCTCGACAAACCGTCGATAGTATCCTGCTAAACCCATAAAACTACGCACTTCTGTGACATTCGTCGGTGTAGGCCATTCCATAATAGCCTCAACCTTGGCTGGATCCACGGCGATACCTTCACCGAAGATGACATGCCCTAAGTAGTGAATCCTCGATTGATAAAAAGAGCATTTGGACAACTTCCCATATAATTTGTGTTCTCGTAAACATTGTAGTACCAAGTGCAAGTGCTCATCATGCTCCTCCGTCGTCCAAGAGTAGATCAAAATATCGTCGATGAATACTTGGACGAACTTGTCCAAGTACTCGCAAAACACCCCGTTCATCAAACTCATGAATACCCCTGGGGCGTTTGTCAGCCCAAAAGGTAAAACAGTAAACTCGTAATGTCCAAATCTCATCTTAAAGGCGGTCTTAGGGACGTCATCCTCCTTGATCCGTAATTGGTGATACCCTGATCGCAAATCGATCTTGGAGAACACCGTCGCACCCTTCATTTGATCGAACAGATCGTCAATTCTTGGTAAGGGATACTTATTCTTGATCGTAGCCTTGTTCAATTGACGATAGTCAATGCAAAGCCTCCACGATCCGTCCTTCTTTCGAATCAAAATAACCGATGCACCTCACGGTGACACACTAGGGCGTATCAGTGTCAGGTCCAACAACTCCTTCAGTTGCATTTTCAACTCTTGCAACTCTGGGGTCGACATCCGATAAGGAGTTCTTGCTATCGGTTCGGTCCCCAGTTTCAGGTCTATAGTAAACTCCAATTCTCTTTCTGGTGGCATCCCAGGCAACTCCTCTGGAAATACGTCCGCAAACTCCTTCACCACCGGAAGGTGTTCTACACCTTTTGCTACTCCCTTTTCGTTTAGCGCAAGGATCGCATAAAGCTTGCACCCCTTGCGCATACTCTTTTGTAACTGTAAGGAAGAGACGAACCTCAGGGATACTCCCTGGTTCCATCCTATAATCACCCGTCTCTGTCTTTCATCATCCACCAAGCTCAATCGTTTTGTCTTACAGTTGAGTATCGCCTCATGCGATTCCAACCAATCCATACCGATCACGACGTCATAAGATCCTAAGATCGTGGCATACAAGTTGACCCTCATGAAAAACTCTCCCAGGTTAAGGGCACAGCCCGTAACCTTTCCTCCAACCTTCTGTTTGGCTCCCGAAGCCATCTCCACGAAGCTAAAATCATCATGTTCGACTGCCTTAACCTTAATCCTTTTTAGCGTTGCACCAGAATGAAACTCTCAGTAGCACCTGGGTCTATCAAAATACTAAGGGTCTGATCAGCGACAGTACCTGTCGTCTCGAGCACAGTCAACTGGTGCTCTACCTGGCGGTTATTCACCGCTGCATGAATCCGATGGGCCTTGCCCATATCTCCCACGGTAACGGGTCCGGCTGATCCAAACGCTCTGGTCCTATCCACAGGACAATCACGCTGGTAGTGTGGCTCCCCACACGTCCAACACCCCTTCTTTGGCCCAGTGGTCTTGGTACCCGAAGTAGAAGATGACTGTCCACCGGCCTAAAACCCTGGTTTGTTCTGCTGAATAGGCCTAAACTGCTGCTGCTGCGGGCGACGCTGCTTCTGGTGCTATGGTCCTCGATAAGGGGTCCGCTGCTGAGGCGACGGCCGTCGAGGTGTAGTGAACGTGGATCCCCTCTGGAAGCCGCGATATCCTGGCGCATGTCTCGCTGGTGTCTGGTGCTGCGGCGTTCCAGATGAACCCTACCCTGCTGGTCTCACTGGAGTCCTGGTCGGACCCCCGCTGATAAGCTCCTCCTCTGCTATGAGGGCCTTTTGGACAGCGTCGTGCAAGGTTTGAGGCATCAATATCCTAACCTTTGCACGCAGGCTATCGTTAAGGCCAAACACGAACCAATTGACCTTGAGCTTCTCTGTGTTAAGGTGCGGAGTATACCGGAGCAGCTCCATAAAACGTGCCTCGTACTCGGGCACCGTACGACCTCCCTGTCGTAATGCGTTGAACTCATTGAGCTGGCGCTCAATGAATTCCTCTGAAAGGTACCTCTCTCAGAACCGTTCCTCGAACAGTTCCCATGACACGTCTTCAACAACCATGTTCAGCTGCGGCAGGAGCGTCTTCCACCATAGTAGAGCGCTCCTCTTCAGTTGGAAGACCGCCATGCAGACCTTCATGTTGGAGGTATAATCGCGAAGTGAGAAGCACATCGCCATATTCTCCAACCATGCCTCAGCGGCTGCTCCATCCGGGGCACCAAATAACTCGAGAAATTTAACCTTCTCGAGTTGACGGTGAATGCTACCTGTAACGGCCGGTGCACGCGGCGGAACCTCAGTAGGTGCCGGCGCCCTGGCCTCATCTCTATCCAAATGGTTGATCAATGCCTTGGACATGCGCTGAAAAGATCTCATCATCCCCACGACATCGCCAACTTCTATCTGCTCTTTTCCGAGAACCTGATCGCCTCCCTTGGGGTTAGACCCCTCAGGCGTGGATGCTACTGGAGGCGTCACGCCTCCTCCCCTAGCACCCCGTTGTCTGCCTCTACGGCATCCTCTAACCATGATTTCCTGCATGCACACAATCAACTCGATCAGCAACAGTATAATAAAATCAATCGTGACAATGAAAGCCGTAGTGAATCCCAAGTCGCGGGTCGATCTGGCTCTGATACCATATGTAACGGCCTCCTCGTTACGACAACAATTCGGATAGCAGGTGCAATTTTTTTTTTTTTCTTTTTTTTTGTGTTAAGGTGTGTGTGCGCGTGTAAAGAGGAAATAGACACACTTGACTCTACGTCGCCACCCGACGACTAACAAGACGCAACCACGATGATCACAACAAGAAGACATAGGTGCACTGTAAGTAACTGCAAGGATTATTGACCATAGACATAAGGCGCACAACAGGTAACCGCAACATAAACGACATACGGGGTTATGCACAGTACGAACACAGAAGGAAGAATCCATGGTAGTAGAGTTTACTATTTCTTCACAGGAAAGCAGGGCGATTAATCTTAGTTCTCTGCTCTGGAGAGAGAGAAGGTCAGATAGGCTCCTGGCCGACTGCTCAGGCAGAAACTAGTAATCTACGTCAGGTGTGTCGCAAGAGTGGAAACCCTGCCTTTAAAGGGCCCGAGACTCTTGATACGGCACTAGATTCTTTACACAGGAAAAATCACACACACATAAATCTTGGAAAAATTTGGAAAAACACGACGATCCACGACAAAAGTAAAACTGACCACCCGCCCATCCTACCCTGCAAGGTTAGGACCTCCAAGACACATAATCAACGCTCAAGCCCAGGTTCCCATCGATTTTAACCATTTAAGGTCTCAGGGCTGACGACTGTTTTGAGGAACATGGAGGTGTCTACATCCCGCCCGACACAAGCAGACCAAGCAATGCAAGACAACCAAGTACAACCAGTCAACAGACAACCACGACCTCTATGGAAGACATAAGTCAGAAGGACTCAGACATTGACCAACCATTATTGAGACTCCATGACAAGAATTACCGACCAATTACTCCATTTGATTTTCTTTAACGACGAGTTACCAACCCAGTATTAATAAGTTCATTAATTAACTGAATTACCATAACATCACCATAACATAATCATATCATCGCCTTCTATATCACATTATTACTGCAACTAAACTAATGATGTCACTACCCTTGTTGTGATTAACAACAACGGAACCATTAGGAACCTGTCCATACTAACCACATATTTGCTTCTATCAAAGATAGCATTGTAAATTGAGCTAAGGATTTATTTTCATTACAACATTATAATAAAATATATGCGATTAACTTGTTAAATTCGAAACATGGGGAACATATGGCAGATTGAATTTTAAAGATTTTATTCATTGCAACTCTTCCTTTATTCAGCTGAAAATCATATTCTTTAATAAATAGCATTGTTCTTAAACCAATAGTGACTTTCCACTACCACGACATTGCAATTAGAACAATCGACGATTATCCTAATAATTTAAAATCAAGGGAAACCTATTGTAAATTGTTTAATAGCAATCCAATTTTCATAAAGTTCCATTACTAAGGCAATCCTCAAATAATTGTACATCCACATTTACCATATCATAGGTTAGTGTCAATAAATAAACTACCGAGACATCTTCCTAAAAGCCAGCATCATTACATTATAATATAAGGACTTTGCAATTTAACCAACTAAGCAGCGTGGTCATTACACTAATGATTAAGACATGGATATTCCAATATATTGCATTAGATTACACTGTCAATTTCTCACATGTTAATTCATACATTCCATCATAAGACGATTCATTAACTTAGCATTACTTTACTTCATTATAATATAATGTAGTAGCATTGCAATAACTTGTTGCAATAACATTACCATAACCTTATCTTATATTACCTTTACCCTAACATACTGTAATAATGTAAGAATGTAATAACTCCAAATCTGGCAGTTACATAGAGGCAGTAATACATCTGGCAGTTACATGATTCTAATAAGGCAGTAATAATAAGATGGCAGTGAGATTTACATAACAAATGTCGATATGATAATAAAATAACAATTTAATCATTAATATGGAAAGTATCAATCTGAACTGTAGATTTATGTGCCTCCTATCTTCATCAAAATTCTGTGCAAGCATAGTTCAATGGGTCATTGATTTATGTGCTTCCTTCACTAAGAAGTTTTGTAATGGATTTGATTTATTCTATATGCTTCACATTCAAATGTATTTTACCTTGAACTTGAGATTTAAGATTTTCAAATAGGAAAAGGAAAATTATAATATATAATAACAAGTGTAAACTTTTCATATAACTTTACATATCTACGTCACCAACTTTTATTGATTTCTAATAAACAAAATAAATAAAATATAATATATAATGATACGAAATTATCTAAAATAATTTTTAATTATTAATTTCTAATAAATAAAATATATCAAATATAATATATAATAGTGTAAATATTGACACCACCAACTTCTATTGATTTCTCAATGTAAATACAGAACATAAACCGCAGAACATAAACATTGTAATACAGAACATAACGCTGTAATACAGAACATAAACTCTGTAAATGTTTTATTTTTGAATATTTTTATAGGAATTGGTCTGAATGTTGCGAGGTAAATTTAGACAATTTATGTTGTTTAAATTGTTTTCTGAATACATGAAGGGATTCAGTTTGCTGAAAAAGTCATGGGTACTATAACTTAACCATTCAATCTGTAGATCCAACCATTTGTCATCACAGTAAAATCAAACGGAAGAATGACCAGAAAACCCCAAAATGTAGAACCTTCAGACTACGACTATAAAGGGGTGTCTATATACTATAAACAATTTAATTGCCGAAAAACGAATTGCCAAAACGAATGCCCAAAAACGAATTGCCAGTTAGTTAAAAAAAATGAATTGCCAGTAAGTTATAAACTGGAATGCCCAAAAACGAATTGTCAGTTAGTTTAAAACGAATTGCCAGTAAGTTATAAACTGAAATGCCCAAAAACGAATTGCCAGTTATTTAAAAAATAATTGCCAGTAAGTTATAAACTGGAATGCCCAAAAACGAATTGTCAGTTAGTTAAAAACGAATTGCCAGTAAGTTATAAACTGGAACACCCAAAAACGAATGCCCAAAAACGAATTGCCAGTTAGTTAAAAATGAATTGCCAGTAAGTTATAAACTGGAATGCCCAAAAATGAATTGCCAGTAAGTTAAAACGAATGGCTAGTAAGTTACAAACTGGAATGCCCAATATATCCCATTAATTCCATTTAAAACGCAGACCATTAAAACGCCCAATATATACAAAAAGAAAACCCACTGTAGAAATTGCCCACTATATAAAAACGCCCCATATATAAAAAGAGAAAACCCACTATAAACAACGCCCCCTGCACTACATAGATGCCCGCAACGGAACACAACGCCTATTGAATACAATGCAACGCACACAGAAAACAAAAATGCAACGCACAAGGAATACAATTACCCACTGTAATAACCTTTTATAAATGACAATTATAAGGAAAACGCCCAGGGAAAGTTAATAAAATGAAAGGCCTGCAACGAAATGCCCAAGTAATAATAAATACACCCAATGAAATTATACACCATGGAAACAATTTCTTCAACACCAGATCAACCCCAGATCAACTAATCTTAGAAATAAATAAATAAAATCCCAACGAAAGTGCCAGAGCGAATGCCATTACAAGTTTTAATTCCATAAAATATCCAGCAATGAGATCGCCAGAACCAACATTTCAGAACATCTTATCCAACAAATTTTTTCCAGAAACAATATCACTGTAGCATACAAGGACGAATTACAACAACTGAAGCTACATCTTTACACTAATACATCATAATCGCCGAAGTAAATAACTAGGCAGTCTACTCTATTAAACACATGAGCATACCGTTGCCTTGCACCCGCTTCGAATGACGTCCCGCGCTCCGTGTCGCGTCCCGCTCGTCGACCGTAGAGACTACATCGGTACCTCCCAGCCAATCGCTAGGGGTACTCTGCTTCCCCCTTAGCCCCCTGAGCCGCAAAGGGGCCACACAAGATCCAGAAGATAAGTCTAGCTTCTCATCTCGCCTCGCAAGGCTGAGCTACCACTCCACTCCGAGCTGAGAAAATCCCAACTCCTCACAAGCAATCAGTCAAATCTCAATCCGACAGCGTAACATTACGCTAACCGTTCCCCTTTCTTCCTCATCTTCCCCTTCTTTTATAGAACTTTGAGACCCACCTACTTTCCCTAAATCACTATTAATTTAAGTTTTAAAGACAATCCTCTAAAATTTCTCTGTCGTCCAAGTGTCACTCATCCCCCACGTTTCTCCAAAATTATTTTATTTTTAAAAATTAAAAGACTCATTTCCCTCACCCACCTAGCGTCGCTCCTAAAATTACTCCTAGGTGTTCCTAGATCCCCTTACATGCTTTTAATAACTTTCCCTAAAATGAAGTTGCTAAATTTAGTTCTTTTTAGAAAGTCCTTAATTGTTGATTCCTTTTTGCTTTTTACCCTATGTCCCCTACTTTCCTTTATTATGTTTCCTTTATTACAAGTTTCCCTATTTCTATTATTTATTCCTTTCTTCTTTTCTTTTTTTTAATTTATTCCTTTTTACAATTAAAACCACGTATTTTAATTAATTTATCCCTCTCTTCACTTTACCCCCTTTAATTTTAAGAAGACTTTAACTAACACTTAGGAGGGTTTTAGTTTACGCCCTTATGTTTATTTTTGTAGGGTCTTTTCTTAAGGCTAAACAAAATTCTATCTTAGAGATGTTTTAAGTTTAGGTTTAGATTTGAGCTGGGCGACAATTAATTAGGGGAGTCGTTTTGAGAATTTCTTAAGGCGTTAAGGTCTTAGGGTCATCTAGGTTTGTCTCATCATCATCATCAATGCGACGTGCCCTTCAGGATGCACTACGTGCTCCAAGGGTGCCACTCACCTTGGTTGTTTCTGTTGCGCGACGTGCCCTTCAGGATGCACCACGTGCTCCAAGGGTGCCACTCGTCGACTTGACTGATTGGTAGACATCTATAACCCCTGGAGTCAACACTCCGCCAGGTGAACTTGTGGGAGACTAAGGGCTCTAAGGAATAAGGCCCCCACCTTATTGCGCGCCCCTTAGAATCATCGTGAGCCACTGTCGCAGTCTGCCCTCACGGCATCGTGGATCCTCTCAAACTAGGTAATCGTTAACCTACAGTTCGAGCCACGGCGGGAGTGCTAGTAGGCTGTGGTAGGGATGTTTTCCACACCTCTCCCTCAACCTCTCTGGAAATCGTGTGTGGCCCTTTACTCCATATGTGAGTCTGGTCGGCAAGCTATCGTCAGCTTGCATCATCAACAATCATTTCAGATCATGTCAACATCATATCATCAGAACAAAGCAATATCACAGTAAATAAATCAACCCAAATAGCACACTCCCTGACTCAATCTGGAGTCCAAGGGGGTTCCACCGATGCCTCTGCCTCCTCAAGGTCCGAAACCCTGTACACTCAATGAAACTGAGTCAGCAGCACCTGTCTACATCAAAGTAGTAAAAACATCATGCCATCTATTTTAACGCATCATAATCAAGGATAAATGTTTTATCATCATAAAAATCCAGATCACTTGCGAGCAAGTGTCCTCAAAGAATAAGTTTTGTAAGTGCGCCAGAGCGGGATGTTACATTATAGGCTAGAGTTAGTAGTATTTATGTAGGTATAGATGATATAATTGTGAGACATACAAAGTACAATTGCGATAAGAGAATACCTTAAGGACAAGTGACTAAAGAGTTTGGAATGAACCCTTAGTAATTTATTCTTGGTATATAAATGTTCACTAACTCACGTGCCAAAATGGTGCTCTTTATGTATAGGCACATTGGTAATAATTAACTGTGGATAGAAATCATGATTTTCTCAACTATGATGAAGATAATCCTACTCAACTATTAACTTGGTCGAGATCTAATTTATATGACTTAAGAGGAAAGAGAGATCGAGGAAAATGACCAAAAAAAACATAAAGTGACGACATCACATGACAATCAATTAGCATTATCTTAGTCTATGTTTCCATGCATGGTTCAAACTTTTGTGTGCCAATCTCATGAGTGATGGCATATGTATTGTCAAACTAGAGTAATAATCAAATTCAATCATGATTGTTTATAATTATCAAGGTATCCAAGGTGGGATTGTATGTATGACACGATGAAATATATATTGAACTCAATATAAGATTCACTTAAATAAATAATTGATGATAAGATAAGGTTCTAACTGGCGATCAAACTAATAGACTATACTCTAAATATAAGTTCCTATATGAAACTTAGGAAGAATAAATCTATAAGACAAGTGTGCATTTTCATTAATTAAATTACAAGTGGTAATGAAATAGTGTCGAGACTTAGTTAGGTTCATGCTAAAAAGGCGTAGCTGCAATCAATATATTAATAGCCTCGACATGTTTTAATCAATTCAAGGTCCACTGGGACCAATATAACACAACGTTTTTTATCACGAAAGACACATAAAAGTTTTGTCATAAATTGTTCTCATATTGTGAATGATCATAACTTCGGGACGAATTTTCTTGAAGGGTGGGTGTATGTAACGCCCCATATTTTGGCCTTAGGTAGTTAGAACTTCGATTTTTCTCATCTTAGTAATCCATTGCTTAACAACTATTTGGACTCAACAATGTTGATATAGACATGTGACAAATGTACATCTTGACCTATTTATGTGTTGCATACTATTATTTTCATTGTTATATGCTCATGATGATGATAACTCTTTGATTTGTTTAAACATGCAAATTAAGATGTGGAATTTAGGTACATGGATATCAATTCAAAGTTATGTTGTGAATGCATAACAGATGCAAGACATGATAAAAATAAACATACATTTCTTAATTGAACGTCAATACAAATATGGATTCTTATATGAAATTATGATGTATATACTTGGATATGAATTATTGGTGAACTAACCTACAAGTTGATGAGCTATGTGATAGCCAAATGACTACAGTGATGAGGTAACATGGATGTTGTAGACATCAAGAAGATAATGTATGCTATAAGTTATAATTATTATTTAATTTATGATTTGAAATATTGTTATGATTTGTAGTAAGTTTGGTTTTGACAGGACACACAACTTTCCCAGAGTGGTTGTTTGATGACGTGACTCTAAGAATAGTAGTTGCACAATAGGGCTTGATGTATGGTGTTGACCCTAGTTCTATAGGGAGGGGTGGAGGTATTTCCCATCGTTTATCCTCTGAAACCTAGAGTCGTGGGAGAGTTGTGTGAAGTCACTCTCCCCTAGACGTCTGATGGCGACTACTAGTTACCTATTGGGGAAGCTTGGTTGAGATGTATGACACTTCCACTTACGGGTTCTATCTGGAGTTAGGTCAATATAACTGACGCTCCAACTTAGTCCAACAGAGGAAAGGATATGATGTAAGATTGAAGTAGCTTAGGAAGGAAGGATGCTTCGATGTTAGTTGAGAATACTGATTGGGGATTAGAGATGCCACTATTGTTTACTCACTTCATTCCTACCATGTTTAAAACCCTCTTTTGATTTCCTATTGATATTTTAAGTGTTATAATGAGTTATTGATGAATTGGTGTAATTTTGTTCGTTAAGATTATTAAATGATGCATTACTTGATCTAGTGTCCTACATGTCTTGGTGTGATCGTATAGGAACTATGCACTAGAGGCAATGGTTTTTTATCGTTAGTACATGCATGAGACATGTGTATGCTAGCTACGCACACATATCCTACACATGTACACTAGTACAATTAATTAATGTATTAATTATTAAAGTAGATTATTAACTAGTTAATTGAATGTTTATTAATTATGTAAATTATATTGCATACAAAATATCTAGAAGTATTAAATACCTTCTTTGACTTTGATTGATGGTTGGTATGATAAATTAAATGAGCATGAGCGGTTATCATGTACATTTTGGGGAAAATTGTAAAATTGCATTTATTAGCTAGCATGAGAAGAAAGACTTTGCATTTTATTTATTGTTGTTTAATGCAAATCATTTATATTTTAGTTTTATTTTAATCTTTTCCCAAAAATCTAGATAAGGGAGGTTGATGGATAATAATGAGGGTGGTTGAGGAGACTTGGAGAAGGGTGTATGGAAACTTGATAAATAGGGAGAACAAGTGGCGAGGAAGGGCATGAGGAGGTTTGAGCATGATGAGAGGTTGTGAAATCTTTGGAAGATATATTTCTTATGATGGTTTTATTTGAGAATTTGTGTTTTTCTTTTCTTGGGGTCACGAGCACGGAGGGCCAAGAAACCAAAAGGTTTCTTGGAGCTAGGAAGTCGGCTAGGCTCCTAGTTGGTTGGGAGGATTATGTTGTTTCACTCTGGGAAAGCGGGAAAAGAATGGTTGGAAGCATCTTCCTACTACTAGCAAAGCTATATTGCAATTGATGATCTTAGACAAACCATGGAGGAGGTATTTTGTTGTACTCTTGTTTTAAGTTATAAATATTAGAGTTAACATATTACTTAATTCATCATGTTATTTACAGTTATCATTGACCAAATGTAAAAGAGTTGTGGAAATGAGAATCAATGAAATTATGTTAAATCAAAGTTTTTAATGCATATGTATTTAATGAGTGATCAATTGCCTAACATCCTAGATGGGTGTTACAATGCCCCTCTAAAACTATGAAAATTTTACACTAATTTCACTATTGTCCAAGAGAAAAAATTGTTAACTATCCTTGAAAATCACACAACAACATTTGCCTAGGGTTACAAGGATATGAAAGGTATTCATCCAAACATATTTCCACACCATATCTACATCATAGATGAATTTACGCCCATTAGGAAACCTCAAAGAATAATGAACCCTACCTTGAAAGATATAGTTAAGGGAGAGTTGTAAAAACTTTTAGATGCAAGATTCATTTACCAAATATATGATAGTGAATGTATTTCACCCCTGGTTATAATTTCTATGAAGAATGGAAAATGGAAGGTGTGTGTAGATTACTGAGATATCAACAAAGGCACAAGTAAAGACCAATTCCCCTTACATTGATCAAGTGATGGATATCTTAGAAGGTAAAAAGTATTTTTCATTTTTGGATGGGTTTAGTAAATGCAACCAAATATATATCATCCTTAAGGATCAAGATAAACTACCTTTACCTACCCTTGGAGAATATTTTCCTACAAGGTTCTTCCCTTTGGCCTTTGTAATGATCTGACAACTTTCCAAAGAGTTGTACTCAACATATTCTCATATCTAGTCCATGACAGTGTAGAGATCTGCATGGATGATTTTACACCTTATGGCAATTAAATTTAAGAGGCCTTGATCATTCTTGAAAATGTTCTAAAAATGTGTGAAGAAATGAACTTGTCACTAATCCATAAAAAAATGGAATATTCATAGGTCACCATATCTCATCCAGATGGATTGAAGTTGACCAAACTAAGGTGAACATAATCGAGTACCTTCATGTACCCCAAAAAAAATATGTAAGAAGTTTTCTTGGTCGTGCAGGGTACTACAGGAGGTTTACCAAATATTTTACCAAACTATCCCCACCCCTTATTCACATTGTTGTCCAAGGACATTGACTTCCTTTGGATAGAACAATGCCAAATAGAATTTGAAAATATTAAAGAAAATCTTATCTCATCCCCTATATTACAATGTATGAAATGGAATATTCCATTCCATATTCTTACAAATGCATTTGACAAAGAATTCTAGGACAATAAGAAGACAATACCCTTTTCCATTTAATTTATCAACAAAAACTTATCTAGGGAAGAACTAAATTATATTGTCATTGAGAAAGAACTTCTTGCAATTGCATATACCATTAAGAAATTTAGACACTATATCACTAGATGGCTAGTTTTTGTGCATACCAGCCTTGATTCCATCAAATATTTAATGAACAAATCTGATATTAATGGCGAGACAATTAGATGGCTTTTATTGTTGCGAGAATTTGATCTGACAACCTGGGAAAACAAAATGTTGTTGTATATTTGCTATCGAGACTAAATAATGTCGTAGATAATGAGAGTGTGGATGATACTTTTCTTGATGGACATCTCTTTTCAATCTCCATAGAAACTCCCTAGTTCGCTAACATATCTAGCTACTTAGCTATAGGAAGGTTTCCAAAACACTTCTCTTAGAGAGAACCTTGAAATATTGTTAGGAAAAGTGTCACCTACTCTTTGATCAGGGTCTATTTGTTCAAGAAAGTACCATAGTATATTATTAGAAAATGCATCATGTAGGACGAAGTACATGGCATCCTCCATGCATGCCATGATGAGCCTTTTGGAGGCCATTATGTTGTAAAGAGGATAACCGACAAGATCTTGCAAACAAGATACTTTTGGTCTACTCTACATAAGGATGTTGAACAATATGTCTCTAATTGTGATGAGTGCCAAAGGATGGGAAAACCTACAAAGAGGGATGAGATGGCATTACAACCCTAGGCCTCGTTTGAACCCTTTAACAAATGGGGTCCAGAATATTTAGGGCTCATTGACCCTCCTTCAAACCAAAAGCATCACGTCGTAGTGTGCATTGATTATTTGACAAAATGGGCAAACGTAAAAACCATGAAGAGTGGAATTCCTACATGAAAAAAAAAATTCTAGGATTGGAGTCCCAACTCAAATCTCATTTAAAATCTCATGACATTGAACAAGATACACCATATGAAATATGCCACCTACCACCCTTAAGAAAATGGAAAATTAGAAGTGACCAATAGATAATTAGAAAAAATTCTCACTAAGACAATTAGTATGCATAAGAAAGATTGATAAAATCTATTGGTTGAAGTTGTATGGGCATACAATACAACTTGGGGGACCACCTCGGGGTTCACACCTATAAGTTGGTATATTTCAAGAAGGTAATGTGTCCAATTGAATTTGAGATAGACACACTGAGAACAAACTCCATATTAAATTTGGATCTCTCTTAGTCTCAACAATAAATATTATAGTTTTTGAGTGTGTTAGATGAATGCAAGAATCAAGCCTTGTTTCATACTAAGGTAGTACATCAATAAAGAAAAATATCGCATGATAAGGTCATCAAGTCTAGGATTTTCAAATAAGGATATTGGGCCCTTCTATATGATTCCAAAATAAAATATTTCAAGGGTAAGTTAAAAACCAAATGGCTAGGACCATACCATATAGACACATGCTATGAAAATGACTCGACTAAGATCAGAAGAATTAATGACGAAAAAATACCTTTCATGGTCAATGGTTATAGGCTCAATATCTATAAAAATAATAATAATAATAAATAAATAAATAAATAACAAGACATGAATTCACAACCCTACTTTAAAGTAAACAACTGAATGTGGTTGGGAGAAAAAATGTCCCCAACCCATTCTAATTTCTAAGGCCTATTGAAAAATAAAAGAGAAAACAAAAAAAGAGGAATAAAATTCCTTGGTGAATACCTCATTGAGGCACCAAGGACATGGCTCTAATAAAAAACCTCATTGGATGTAACCTTATCTCTTAAATAAAACTTTCCCCATTCTAAAAAAAATCACAAGCATCATGGGGTAGGGAACTAGTGAAAACAAGCGATGGCACTAGTACCCTAAGAAAAAGAAAAAAAAATTGACTCTAAGTTTAGTGTTTTCAAGTGTACAAAAGAATAACAACAACTATCCACATACAACATGAATACATCCTACATACACTCTGCACTATATACCCTACAAATTCTTCAAGATCCTCTAATATACAGGTCCCAAGCTACAAAACTCATTAAATATGCAATGCAAGTAAGCCCCTGCATCAACAACATATCAAAGCAATTCTATAATAGACATAAAAAAAAATTGCATAAGAACATCATCATTCATATCACCATCATAATTCATCATCAACACTAGCATCATCATTCCTATCATCATCCACATTAGCACCATCACCATCAACTTTAGCATCAACTTCATCTTCAAATACAACACCAATTACATCATGATTCATATCGAAAACTCCATCTTCAAACAACATCAACATTAGCATTAGATCCAACCTAAAATACAAAACAAGTATCATCCTTCATATTATCAACTACATCATCTTCAACACAATATCTAATAGGATAAACAAATTTATATCCTACACAGACAAAGAAATATGAAGATCATAACAAAACAACAAGTTATTAAATTTTCACACTCTATCTTGTTATCAAGCAAGCATGCATCATCATAACAAAAGTTAGCAAAACATGCAACAACTACATATTTCATAGTTTTTAATGCAACAACCAAGGGTACATTATTTCAGCATGTCAACATATTTATGAGCCTACAAAAAGTTCAACTTGAAAGAGTTCAGATTGCATATCTCTATGTATATCATCATCTCTCTCATCCTACAGTAAGACCAACCTACAAGATTTTAAATTCCATCAAGGTCAACCTATAGGAACAATAATGTTTGTAGGCTTCTCCCAAGCTCAAATTTCAAACCTCCATTAAAAAAAAAATCCAAATCCTTTACGAGAGAGGTTCCAAAAACACCTCATATATCATCACCCAACAACCAACTTACTCCATCAGAAGTAGGCATTTCTCACCCCCACCATTCATTATCTGTATCATAATACAATTCTTTAATCCCTCCACTTCAACCATTTCATTCATAAAACCATTCTCTTCCACTTAAAACTTCAACATTCAACTCACTAAAACAACTCATCACTTCATCCAACCCCATATTTCACCATATCCATCCATTCCCACCTCTATAAGGCTTCAAACCACCACTTTGTTCACTAAAGCATGCACCTACAAGCATATACAAGAAGCTACAAGAAGACATTGATTTACACCACTACATGAAGCTATAGGAGTTCTTTTCACATATTGATACAAGACGATACATGAAACCATTCAAAAAACAGAGTGTTATAGGAAGCTGGAAAAAACTAGTCTACAACACTCGGTTTGCCAAATTTTCACCAAAACTACTACCTAATCATATAGGGAACCCTACTTTAATATTGATACCCTCTGGAATATCGTTTCCCGGATTCATTTCTACATATATCTTGGCCATAAAGGTCATATCCAAAGATCTTGTTTTCCCATCAATATCAACCATTCTACCCAATCTGTCCCCTATCAATCTTAAATCCCTTTTTGACCATAACTCTAAGAGAATATAATGAAAATTAACCCATAAAGTTTAGACATCAACCATTTCCCTCATAGGATCAAATAGAAACATTTAGTGTTTAAGAGATAAGATAGAACTATCCTTGTACCACTTCCCTACCAATGTGTTATATTTGTCACTTGCAGAACGGAAGATAAACCTTATTCATCCCCTTGTTAGTAGACATTGAACGATAGGTGCATAGCCTTACTCCTAATTCTAAAAATTCCTCACCCATATACTCATAGATTTCTCATATATTAATCTTCCATGGAATTTTCCTACCAATGTCGTCTCCTGATAGAGTTGCACTTGCTCCATAACCACATCTTGTCCAATATCAACCCCATACCTTTGGATCTTATTTTATTTCACTTTGACTTCCACCTCCTTTTGGACAACCCTTCCTTGATAGCATGTGATCACCCACCCTTATCATCCACCTTATGAGTATTTACAATGATAAACTAAATTGTTTTGTCCTTAATCTCAATGCCTTCCTTAGTAACTTCTATGAAAATTGAGTATCTCACCACCAAATAAATATGAGACACTTCTATGATGTTTGTGGACTTAGGTGGATGAGGGAGACTCCTTGACCTCTGATCATTTACCACCAACTCCACCTTGACCAAAGAATCCTTAACACCTGCACTAACATCATTTTTTGGAGCCATGTATACCTTCTCAGAAACCTTGACACCCTCGTCATTATCCAAGATCATATATGAGAATGAAAAAAACCACATGCTTCCATACTTTATTCCCCCATCAGAGATGTCAGGAAGGGTTTTGTATGTCAATTTAACATGCCCCATTTATGTTAATGACTTCCAAGGTAGATGTCATGACTATCCCCCAAATAAAAACCTCACTAGGACATGCCAGTACAAAGATATGATATGAAAACCCCTCCTTAATGCTACAGAGGAACAAAAATCCCATTATCTTCCATAAAACCATCAATATGTTAGCATTTAAGGAGAAATCACATGATCTTCCATAAAACCATCAATATGTTAGCATTTAAGGAGAAATCTCTCACCTCAAATGCTCATGTATTGATAACTATATAGTAACTATATTATATTAAATTAGGTTATTGTTATGTTATATTATATCAAGATATTGCTCTAGTCATTATAATAATAATAATCTATTTTTAAGGTCACGACCAAGCCAAACCAAATTGGTGTATGAGACCCCCTTGTTTGTGGGACAAGGGACCCCCCTCTGCCCAGCGATTTGACTAGTAAAGTCTATGGAGGTATACATACCCCACCCCCCTCTGGATTTGAACTTGTGACCTCTTAAGAGGAAACACATGTTCCTAACCATTAGGCCCACTTAGGTTGTATATCATTATATTATTAATGTATGATATATTATTATATAATATTTTTATATCTTGTCATAATAGATTGTACTTGCATTATATATTAATAATATATTATTGATTGTAACTTCATTATTATTATATATTAATAGTACAATAATTATTGTATAAAATCTATTATCATTTATTGTGTGTGCATGATATGTACTATATAGAGAGAAAAATCAAGTTAAGAATATGAATGGAAACACGCAGACATAAATATTTCAGAGAGCACAGTAATACAGTGAAACCCAAATTCTTTTAATGAATGAAATAGGAAAAGATTGTAAAATGAAAAGCAATACAAACTAGCTAGAATGTTGGTAGCTCATCTTTGAAGAGAGAGGTGTTGGTTACGCTCATTCATAAAAAAAACATTACAAGAGGAAAAAATGGCCTTTTAACACAAAATAATAACCCTAAGAGGAAAAAACCCTAAATATCCAAATCCCCTACTCTATGAGATGAAGTTCCAAAAGGATTGTAGGCCCTAGCGTGGCTAGTTGATATGTCAACTTCCTAGGGGTGTAAATTTTGCATACAATATCCATTTTGGGCACACAGTAGCTCATTGGAAATATCTAACTAAGAAGTAATTTTTTTGGTGGGAATGAACAAGCCATGGTCACCCTTGGCCTTTGAATGGCCAAAAAACATTGTTTAAGGCCTCAAAACAGTTCTAAAAGTTTAGGGCCTGAAAAACTATTGATAAAAAACTTCCAAGATAGAGAATTATGTTGATTCAGTGGAAGAGGTTGTAGCCACCAATTTCCACCTAGATAATTCCTCCCCAATTAGGAAGCAATTGTCCCCAATGCATCAAGTTCCCTCATGAGATGCGGAAAATTTTGTTGAAATTGACTCCTAGTGAGCCACTTGCCTTCGTGAAGAAGTTGTCCTACTTTGACAACCCAATAGAGTTGTATGTTATGTTGGTGGCTTACCTTTGTATTCGTTTCCATGATTTGGTCCATTTTAGCTTTCTCAATGCAATTGAGATTGATTTTTGTAGGGGACAAATTCTCAGCCACCTCTAAGGTGTCCAATGAGGGTGGAAAATATGGTCGAAGAAGCTCCACATTAAATACTGGATGCAAACAAAGGATGGGGGGGATACTTAATTCAAAATCATTCTCACACACAACCTTCTGGATGGTGTAAGGCCCATATTTAAGTGTTTTAATCTTCCTATGGGGCCCTATGAGGCACTCTTTCTACAAATTATACCACACCTTATCACCAACCATAAACTTGTGTGGAACTAGATGCTAGTCATGTCATTGCTTGTACCTAGAATTGGATTTCTACAATATATCATGAACATGTTGTTGGATTTCTTGGATCCATTCAACAAATTTGGTTTCTCTATATACCTCATTCTGAGGATGGGAGGAATCTTCCTACAAATATGCAATGGGAAGAGCTACATCAATGGGGGCCAATGGTTGGAACCCCAAGCACACCTAGAAAGGGTTGTGGCCAATAAAGTTGTGGAGGAATTTGGTGTATCTATGTTGAACATATGGAAGGATTTGATCCCACGTACATGGATGCTTGGATTTGTACAAGTGCGGGATATGCGCAATCATCCTATTGGCCATTTATGTTATTCCATATGTTTGGGGTTGGAAGGTACTTGCTTTAGTTAGCTTGGTGTCCATTAGAGACAACAAGTTGGACCAAAAGGTACTAAGGAACCTATTGTCTCTATCTAAACTAATCGTCCATGTAGCCCAAAATGAACTCAAAAACACTCAAAGATCTTAGTGGCTTCGATTGTGATAATCTTCTTACATGGTGCCAAAATGGTCATATTAAAGAATCAGCAAACTACCATAAAGACATAATCAATACCATGATTGGTGGAGGTAAAACCTGACATATAATCCATGGATACTGGCTCCCAGGTATTTTATGGGTAAGGTAGAGGAGTGTACTACCCCTACTTATTAATGGCAAGTTTAGCAATGGCAAAAGTAGTGAATGATCTGATATAATTGTTGACATCCTATCAGAGTTTTGGCCAATATAAATACTTATGAAATATTTGTATTATTCTCTCCACATCGAAGTTCCATGCCACCCAATTGTAATGTGCCTCCCAAGTTATCTTTTCACACTCACTTGAAGGAACACAAAGATGGCCCAAATAGCACAAAAGTGTGTCTTGGAGGTGGAAGTTTGGAACTTTTTTACTTGCATCCAGTGTCTGATATGTAGCAGTGAAGTAAGGTTCATTGTCATACAATTGGGGCCACTCAGAGGTATCGTGCCCACGAGAGTTAAGAACTATGGTTAGTGCCACAATCGGTGGTCGTCCAAGGAAATATGTGACATGGTTTGTTCTACCCTTCTTGAAATTAATGTTCAAGTGGAATTGTTACAAGTTTGTGGAACACTTATGATGGTAATCATTTTGTAACTTTCCTTGTATGTGCATGAATTGCATAGTCTTGTGATCAATGTGGATGATTGTTTCCTTTCCCATGATATAATGCTTCCACTGTC
>ML801063.1:213236-226787 GCA_009831015.1 Picea engelmannii
ACTCTAAGATTTAGAACTTAAAACAAGAGTACACCAAAATACTAATGAAAATACCTCCTCCATGGTTTGTCTAAGCTCATCAATTGCAATATAGCTTTGCTAGTAGTAGGAAGATGCTTCCAACCATTCTTTTCCCGCTTTCCCAGAGTGAAACAACATAATTCTCCCAACCAACTAGGAGCCTAACCGATTTCCTAGCTCCAAGAAACCTTTTGGTTTCTTGGCCCTCCGTGCCCGTGACTCCAAGAAAATAAAAGCACAAATTCTCAAATAAAACCGTCATAAGAAATATATCTTCCAAAGATTTCACAATCTCTCATCATGCTCAAACCTCCTCATGCCCTTACTCGCCACTTGTTCTCCCTATTTATCAAGTTTCCATACACCCTTCCCCAAGTCTCCTCAACCACCCTCATTATTATTCATCAACCTCCATTATCTAGATTTTTGGGAAAATATTAAAATAAAACTAAAATATAAATGACTTGCATTAAACAACAATAAATAAAATGCAAAGTCTTTCTTCTCCTGCTAGTTAATAAATGCAATTTTACAATTTTCCCCAAAATGTACATGATAACCCACCATGCTCATTTAATTTATCATACCAACCATCAATCAAAGTCAAAGAAGGTATTTAATACTTCTAGATATTTTGTATGCAATATAATTTACATAATCAATAAACATTCAATTAAATAGTTAATAATCTACTTTAATAATTAATACATTAATTAATTGTACTAGTGTACATGTGTAGGGTATGTGTGCTTAGCTAGTGGACACATATCTCATGCATGTACTAACGATAAACAACCATTGCCTCTAGTGCATAGTTCCTATATGATCACACCAAGACATGTAGGAGACCAGATCAAGTAATGCATCATTTAATAATCTTAAGAAACAAAATTACACCAATTCATCAATAACTCATTATAACACTTAAAATATCAACAGGAAATAAAAAGAGGGTTTTAAACATGGTAGGAACCAAGTGAGTAAACAATAGTGGCATCTCCAATCCCCAATCAATATTCTCAACTAACATTGAAGCATCCTTCCTTCCTAACCTACTTCCATCTTACATCATATCATTTCCTCTGTTGGACTAAGTTGGAGCGTCAACTATATTGACCTAACTCTAGATAGAACCCGTAAGCGGAAGTGTCATACATCTCAACCAAGCTTCCCCAATAGGCAACTAGCAGTCACCATTAGCCGTCTAGGGGAGAGTGACTTAACACAACCCTCCCATGACTCTAGGTTTCGGAGGATAAACGATGGGAAATACCTCCACCCCTCCTTATAGAACTACCTCAACACCATACATCAAGCCCTATTGTGAAACTACTGTTCTTAGAGTCACATCATCAAACAACCACTCTAGGAAAGTTGTGTGTCCTGTCAAAACCACACTTACCACAAATCGTAGCAATATTTCGAATCATAAATTAAATAACAATTATAACTTATAACATACATTATCTTCTTGATGTCTACAACATCCATGTTACCTCATCATTGTAGTCATTTGGCTATCACATAGCTCATCAACCTGTAGATTAGTTCACCAATAACTCATATCCAAGTATATACATCATAATTTCATATAAGAATCCATATTTGTATTGACGTTCAATTAAGAAATGTATGTTTATTTTTATCATGTCTTGCATCTATTATGCATTCACACCATAACTTTGAATCAATATACATGTACCTAAATTCCACATCTTAATTTGCATGTTTAAACAAATCAAAGAGTTATCATCATCATGAGCATATAACAATGAAAATAATAGTATGCAACACATAAATAGGTCAAGATGTACATTTGTCACATGTCTATATCAACATTGTTGAGTCCAAATAGTTGTTAAGCAATGAATTACTAAGATGAGAAAAATCAAAGTTTTAACTATCTAAGGCCAAAATATGGAGCGTTACAGACATATTTCCACTATTTTGACCACTACTTGGTCAATATCGGTAGTGATTAAATCTTTTCCGCAAAAAATATTTTAAATCAACATAATTTTCAATTTTTCCTTTCCACCCTTTTCCATTATATTCTTCAATTTTTACAAAACTAGGGTACAATTTTTTCTACATGAGACTTCAAAGCGGTCCCAAATATATGTAAATGATCCTAAATTTGTTGATACATATCAAATACATGGGATATCCACCTAGTGAAATTGTGACATAGCACGCGCATTCATGGGATATTAAATAATACCTATAATTTCACTATATCGATAAATACCTCCCAAAATCCTTTTGTTGAACCCCTCTCCCAATACATCTTTCCAATAAAAAAATTATATTTTTACTAGAATCCTGTATTTTTACCAAATACCCCTTTTTATACCCGCCAATACCCGTAAACCCCATGTACCTTGCATCCCCCCTCCCAATACCTACAATATATTGACTATTTTTCACAATTTAAAAACCCTTTTATGAATGAACATGATAAGATATTGGTCAAAACGGTGAAGCCCTTATGATCAAACACTGGGTATAGGGAAACATATTTCTAACTCTCACTTATAGATGTAATTTTTTTCCATGCAAACCATCTCTCAATCTCTTCAATAGAGTAAGAGAATATGATTTAGGAAGAACATTACTGTCAAGTTGCATGACACTTTAGGGTAGAAAAGACAATGGTAATAATATATAAGAACTTCTATTTTCCAAAGCTTCACTAGGATGCTAGGAAATACATTAGATTGTGCACTTCTTATGTGCTTCTAAGCCTACAATCAAGAAAAATGTTATGCACATGCAATTTCCCACTCTTAGTAAGAATTACGAGTTAGTATCCATGGATTTCATGTTAGGTATACCTTTAACCAAGAATGGCCACAAATGTGTATTTGTACCTATTGAAATGTTCTCCAAGATGGAAATCTTGGGACCTTGCAAGAATAACACCACAACATAAGGAAACACTAAGATAAAATTTCAAGAATGTCTCACTTGTCTTTGTTTTACCCAAGACCATTGTTTCTGATAGGTATATCATGTTCCCAAGCATTTTTTGGTCCAACATTTCATCCACGATGGACACCAAGATAACCAAATTGATTGTGTTTCATCCACAAACTGATGGATAGAATGATGTAGTCAAGAGAATGATTGTAAATAACCTTAAGATGTATAACTCCAAATGTTTGTGTACATAGTATGAAAGTCTTCCTTATATTCAACAATACTATAATGGAACTTTCCATAGTTATATCTGTCACAACCCTTTTTAAGTGTGCTTGGGGTTTCAACCATTATACCCAATTGATGTAGCTTTTAGCATTGTTTCAACAATGAGGAGTCTTCCGATGCTCATAATCAAGGAGAAAATACAATGAAATTTGTTGAAAATATCTAGCACATCCAACAAGTTTCTTGATATTCTCATAACATTAGACTCCTTCAAAAAGTGATCATTTTGAGAAAATGTTTTTGTAATTTTCCATAACATTTTTAGCCTAAATTTTGTTTTGTCTGCTCTTTGGATTGTTGGAAAGATTGTTTAAATATAAACAATTTTTTTGTTATAATATCGTGATGTTTTTCACAAGTTATGATCATTTTCTAAAAGAAAAAAAATAATATTTTGACATTAAAATGAATATTTTAATAAGTTTACTATAACCTTTTGTTGGATTACTGGAGGGGGGGTGAATCAGTAATGAGAAATTATACCAATTATTAATCCTTTAAACCAAAAAGTATATTCTTTTACTTATTCAACCATGTTCATATGTTCATCATCAATATCTTACTGTATCATAAGAATTAACATTCATCAGTGCATAATAAACAATAATAAACACATCCACACAATGCACAATGCACAATACACCAATATTTATGTGGAAACCCAATGCGAGAGAAAACCACATAATGCTTTTCTTATATGTCAATAATATCATTCAAGGAAGCACCAAATTCCAATTCTCCAGCTACAATTGGAAGGAGGCTCCAACCTCCTAGCTTCTCAGGCTACAAGCTGAGGGAAGCTCTAACTCCCCAATTCTATGGCTACAACCAGAAGGAGGCTACAACCCCCTATGTTATTCGGCTACAACCATCTACTTTCTCAGGTTACAACCTAAGGGAAGATCCAACTCCTCAATTCTCTGGCTACAACTAGAAGGAGGCTACAACCCCCTATGTTGTCCTGACACAACCAAAAGGTGGATACAACCACCTATCCTTGCCCCGTCCAACCGCCCTGAAATATAAGTAGAATTATGGAACCAATGTCACACTATCACTGTGAGATATACTGTTGTAAACATGTACCAATCAACCTGCACCAAACAACCTATAACTACCTGTACCAAACAACATGTAATCAACTTGTACCATAAACAAGTGCATCAACCATGCACCAACCTGTACCTGTAATGTTCCTGACTTGGCTAGTCTAGGAAATGATAGTAATGTGTGTGTAGGATTAATGGTTTACAACATATAAATGATCATACAAATAACAAATGCGACAAAAGACTGCAAAGTTTATATTATGATATCTCTGTTGAGTACAAATACTGAATGAGATTGAATAAAATGAATCACTCAGCTAGATCAAATGAAAACGGGATCTTAGCCGGAATAAAATAATCAAACTAAATGATAATACTCGATAATAGATGAGCACTGCAAAATCAATAGATGAGTTGGAGCTGTGGTAGCTCGCACGGTAACTACTGAAAGTCCAGAAAGTTCACCTTGGTGGCTAAACCTCTCAGAATGGCCTGGAATTGTCCCAAATGGTGCACCCTGCTCTAGCTCTTAGTTCTAGTGACTGATCGACCCTCCTACTGGTGTGTCTGGACCCCATATGAATTTTCCTGGGGGAATGCGCCCCTCTCTCACTGGAAAAATGGGCCCTAGTGATTCCACCATCATAATCGGCTAAGATGTGTCTCAAAATGACCGCCTTGGAATACTGGGAAATGGGTTGAAAGGGTTTCCCTGGATCTGATTTGATGACTGCTCGGGAACCCCGAATGTGTCTGCTAAAAGTGATGCACTCCCAAGTTTGGAAAACACACCCCAGATGATTCTTCTGTCGAAACCTGACGAGGAACTAGGAGAAAGATGTGCATTGCCTTCCTCTCAACTGGGTTGGAGGGGAATCTATGAACTCTCCCTGGATGGGACAAGTCGACCCACTGAACCTCCTCAGAAGTTGTGCCCTCACCTTGGATAAGCATGCCCTTACTGTTGGACCCTGTGCAACTGCTACTGAAGAATGATGGAAGACCTATGTGCTCTTCCTGGTGACTAGGGTGTGTCTCTCAACATCGAAATCAACCAACTGGTGTCTTCCTCCTAGAATCCATTGAACTATCTCTCCTGAGATGCGCCTCTCTCCTCACTGACAAGTCAAAATATGCATAATGATGAATTAGGTCGCTGACCCTTCTCTTATATCTTTTCTAAACCCTAATTCAATACTGAAACCCTAATTCGATGTTGACTTCTAATTTTATCTCGTCTATTCTATTTTTAGCTCATATTTTCTTAAAAGAGATTTTAACCACTTTTAGCTCAATGTCACTTTCCAAACATAACACCTTTGAATGAGTGACCTCTAGTAACCCTGTTTACCCCTTTTCTGGCTTTGGCTATAGTCTAACGGGGGGATTTATACCATTAATCCTCCTCTCTGGAGCTCCTATTTGGAAAAGGACATTACAATCCTCCCTTCCCAAAATTGCTTGTCCTCAAGAAATACCAATCCAGGGTGCTGCAACACCTGCTCGATCTCCCAAGTAGCGTCCTCTACTAGAAGCCCTCTCCATTTGATCAAACACTCTCTAATGACCCTGCTCCTTAGTTTTCGCTCCCAGAACTCCAAAACCTCCTTCGGAACCAACTCCAACTGTCCCTCCTCATCGAATGGGGGAAGATCCTATGATGTGCTAATGAATTGTACCAATGCCTTTTTGAGGCAAGATACGTGGAACACGTTATGAATTTTTCTCCCCTCTAGAAGCTCTAGCTTATAAGCAACCTCACCTACTCGACGCATGATCCTGTAAGGGCCATAAAATATGGGCTTGAGCTTCTCGGCCCCACTCTTGTTCAAAGATGAATGTATGTAAGGTTGGAGTCTCAAGAAAACCAAATACCCAACCTCAAAGCTACGCTCTATCCTGTGCATGTCCGCACTCATCTTCTGTCGGTTCTGTGTCGTCTGTAGGTTCTCTTTCAACAACTTGAGAATATCCCAACTCTCTATGATCCAATCCTTGGCCTTGGGAGCTCTGCTCTCCCCGAAAACCAAGTCTACCAAAGTGGGAGCATCATATGTGTACAATGATCGGAAGGGTGTCATACCAATGGATATGTGGAAAGTGGTGTTGTAGAAATGCTCTCCTAAATGTAGCCACTTGACCCATGTCCTCTGCCGTCCACCTACACAGTTCCTTAAATATCCTTCAACCCACTTGTTGACAATATCGGTCTGCCCATCTGTCTGAGAGTGATAGTTGGTGTTGGGTGTCAGCTCTGTCCCCACCAACCGAAACAACTCTCTCCAGAATTTCCCCATGAACCAACTGTCCCTATCACCGACAATGTTCCTCGGCAACCCATGAAGTCTGAAGACCTCCCTGAAGAATATATCGACTACGTAAAATGTGTTGTGCTCTATCGGTATGGCATGGAAGTGAGAAAACTTGGTCAATCCGTCGACCACTACATAGATACAGTGCTTACCCTGGACCTTGGGTAGGCCTATGATGAAGTCCATCGATATACTCTCCCATTTCTGCTCTGGAATGGGGAGTGGCTGAAGTATCCTTGCTGGAAGAGAATGCTCTGACTTGTTTGTTGGAAAGTCACACACTCATTGACGTGTCTCATAATGTCCTGTTTGAGTCCCTTTCATGAGAACATCTCCCTGATCTGTCTGTAGGTTTTGAAAAACCCTTGATGGCCCGCTAGTGGTGAATCATGAACTATTACGAGGATCTTCTTCTTGAGCCTCAATTCTGGCACCAAGTAGAGTCTTTCCTTGTAGAATATGACATCGTCAATGAACCTATACCTATCATCCTGTATCTGGCCATCCATAACCTCACAAGCAAACTTGTTCTTGTAATATTCCACTAACAAGGGGGATTTCCAATCTGTTGAAATCTCCATCAAAGAACATGTCGCAGGTCTCCTCGATAATGCATCGACCATAATTTTCTTCTTCCCCTTGACATACTCTATGTAAAAGTGGAATGCTTGTACCTTTGTCACCCATTTCTGTTGGCGCTCACTGAGGTCCTTCTGCTTAAGGAAATACTTCAAGCTATTGTGATTTGTCTTGACCATGAATTTGTTGCCCACCAAATATTGTTTGAATTTGTTCAAGGCATGCATGATTTCCAGCATTTCCTTGTCATAAATGGAGTACAACCTCTCATGTTGACTGACCTTCCTGCTCTCAAATACAATGGGGTTTCCTCCCTGCATCAAAATTGACGGATGCATCACACTCTAGTACAAATAGAAAGGTGAAGTTTGGTAATGCCAACACTGGACAAGTTCCCATGACTTCCTTCATGTGATCAAAGGCTTTCTGTGACTCCTCAGTCTAGATGAAAGCCCCATGCTTGGTAATATCCACTAGCGGTGCTCCAAGATGAGAAAAACCCTAAAAAAACTGCTCGTAATAGATGCACATCCTGAAGAAACTCCTCAACTCTGTCACATTCCTAGGCATTGACCAATCCAGAATGACCCTGATCTTCTCCTAGTGCACCTGTACCCTCTGTGCAGTTATGATGTGGCCTAAGTAAAGTATCTTTGTCATAACGAACTCACACTTGGAATCTTTGGCATATAATGACTGCGCCTCCATGATGCTCAATACCTCATCCAAGTGCCTCATATGCTCCTGCCATGTCTTGTTGTAGACCAATATGTCATCAAAGAAAACCAAGACTGATTTCCTCAACTGATCCATGAATATGTGGTTCATGTAAGACTAGAAAGTAGCAGGTGCATTGGTTATCCCAAATGGCATAACCATGAACTCGAAATGTCCAAAGTGACATCAAAATTATGTCTTCTCTATGTCATGCTCTTAGATCCCGATCTGATGATACCCAGAGCGTAGATCAATCTTTGAGAATAAAATTGTCCCATGCAGTTCATCCATCAATTCGTCAATGTGTAGGATAGGATATCGGTTCTTGATGGTTTTCTTGTTCAAGGCATGATAATCAATACAAATCCTCATGGTGCCATCCTTATTTAGAACTAAGACAACTGAAGAGGCGACTGGGCTGTTGCTCGGTCTGATGTGTCCCATCACTAGCAATTCCTTGATTGCTTTCTCTATCTCATCCTTGAACCTCCTAGGATGAAGATAGGGGGGTGTGATCATAGGTTTGGCCGCCTCCTTCAACTCAATGGTGTGCTCAAACCCCTTGTCAGGTGGTCTCCCTGGTGGAATCGACCCAAAAACCTGTTGATGTCATCCCAACAAGCTCTTGATCTCTGTATGATACTGTTGTCGACCCTCATAATCCTTCCATGTAATGATCAATCACTTTGCGACATATGCTACCTCCCCATGTCTGAATATCCTCTCCATCTTCTTGGATGAAACTGTCCTAGGTGCTCCTGTCGACATACCTCTCAGAACAACCTTCTTCCTGTCACACTCTTTGAACCCCATATCTAAGGTTTGGTAATTGATGGTGATTTTTCCCAAGGTGATCATCCACTAGACTCCCAACACCACATCTGTGTCAGATAGGTCAATCACATAAAATGTGTCTCTCGCTATGTAGTTTCCTAACTTTATCTCCAAGTCCAGAACTTTGTCTAAACACTTCACTGTGTGGCCATCTGCTACTGCAACATCAAATCCCTCAAACTTCTCTGTCTGAAGTGTCTGTCTCGCTACCAATGAAGTATCAATGAATTTTTGGATGGCCCCACCATCTATCAGGGAAATTTCTCGTTGCCCCTGAATAGTCCCTCTGATCTAGAGGGTATCATACCTGGGAACACCAGAAAGGGTCGCTATGACTCCTCCCTTTGCTAGTTTCCGTCTGTTAGCCTGCTCGAGCGATTGTGGAACTACCAGAGGGTGGGCTCTTGTTGGTGTCGGTGGTCTATGAGGAGGATTCTCCTCTACCTGTGCTAACTCCTCCTCTGAGCTAGTGGATCCACTGTCCTGCTCCTCCTCCTCATTGTCCACACTATTTGCTGCCACCTCAATATAGTGAATCTCTCCCTTTCCCATGCACCTGTGGCCTGGGACCTAAGAGTATCTGCAGTTGAAGAAAATATTCTTCCTCATAAGCTCTCACCTCGTCTCATCATCCAAATTCTCCTTGCCCTTCCATTCTCTCTGGAATGGCTTCTTGTCTTGATCCTTCTAGGGTACGAAGGGTTTGGAAAAGGGTTTAGTCTTTGGCACGGAGTCTGCCAAATCTTGAGTGCATAGCATGGCATCCTGCAAGGTGTGAGGTCTGTATGCCTTCACCCATCCTCTCAAAGGCTTTGTGAGTCCCTCTGTGAATAACATGATCAACGTGGGATCTGATATATCTTTCACTGCCATGACTACCCGTTGAAACTCCATGATGAATGCCTCTGTTGTGCCAGTTTGTCTCAATTGGGATAGATCCCTGAAGTGGATCTCGTGATCCCTCCTGTCAAACTTGTCCATGAGTCTCTCTATGAAATCCCTATAGAAGGTGATGTGACTGTGACCCAATGCCACCAATCCATGATTCCACCACTCGTGTTCCTCACCCTCCAAGTGTAAGGTAGAGAAATTGATGGCCTCTGTCTCGATCATATGGTTGAGCTTGTAGTATGTGTCTATCTTATGTACCCAAGCTCTGGCAATTCATTTGGATGATCTTTCGAAAGAAGCTATGGTGAGTTTACCAACTTTCCATATGAAATCAATGTTATGCCCATGCTGCTTTTACTGTCCTCCTCTATGTGGCTCTCTGGGATGGTTCCTGAGTTTGAGTCCATAATAATTGACTAGGGTCATATCCTAATGGAAGTCATGAAACAATGTTACATACTCCCTCCTGTACTCTGCAATGTCCTCTTCATGAGTGGGCGGCCTCTATGCTATCAACAACTATGCTGCTACTGGGGGAGGTGCCCACTGGAAAAGGGAAACAAAGGTCTGGGAATTCTACTCGAAGAGGTGTATGTGGGAGTAGGATATTGGGGTATACTACCTACCCTCAAGTTCACCTATGCTTCATGTGGGGCTTGTGTGCCTGAGGTGCCCAATATAACCAATCTATCAACCGCCTATGCCAAGGACCGAGTCATGGCCCACTGACTAGCTACTATATCGTTGATAACCTACATGAAGGTTGCCTCTGGTTCCATGGGGGCCTTACCACTTCCCTCTGGTCGCTCATTATCAGTCTCCTAGCATCCTCTTTGCCTCGTGCTCGGCCTCACACTCTACCCTTCTCTCTGCTTTTGTGTGCACCTCTTCCTCTTCCTCTGAGCTGGGAGGGAAAGGAGGAAATTTAGGCCTAGGCCTTCTTTCCTTGCGCCTGTTGTAAGTGACATATTCGTCACCTACATGCTCATGGCCCTCTAGGTCTTCTGCTGCACTCATCGTCTTTAGTCACAGGCTGGCAGGACTAAAGATTTGATACCACTGTAATGTTCCTGACTTGGCTAGTCTAGGAAATGATGCAAGTGTGTGTGTAGGATTAATGGTTTACATCATATGAATGATCATACAAATAACAAATGCGACAAAAGACTGCAAAGTTTATATTATGATATCTCTACAGAGTACAAATGTCGAATGCAGCTGAATAAAATGAATCACTTGGCTAGATCAAATGACAAAAGGATATTATCCAGAATACAATAATCAAACTAAATGATAATAACCGATAATAGATGAGCACTACAGAATCAATGTATGAGCTGGAACTGTGGCAGCTCACACTGTAACTGTTGAAAGTCCGGAAAGCTCACCCTAGTGGCTAAACCTCTCGGAATGGTCTAAAAACTGTCCTTAATGGTGCACCTTGATATAGCTCTCAGTTATGGTGACTGATTGGACCTTCTGCTGGTGTGTTTAGACCCCAGAAGGATCCCCTTAAGGGAATGCGCCCCTCTCTCACTGGAAAATTGTGCCCTAGTGATTCCACCATCGAAATCGGATGAGATGTGTCTCAAAGTGACCGCCTTGGCCTATTGGGAAATGGGTTGGAAGGGTTTCCCTGGATCTGATCTGATGACTGCTCATGAACCTTGAATGTGTCCGCCAAAAGTGCCACACTCCCAAGTTTGGAAAATGTACTTCAGATGATTCCTCTGTCAGAATCTGACGAGGGACTAGGAGAAATATGTGCCTTGCCTTCCTCTCAACTGGGTCGGAGGGGAATCTTTGAACTCTCCCTGGATGGGACAATTTGACCCACTGAACCTCCTTAGAAGTTGCGCCCTCACCCTGGATAAGTGCGCCCTTGTTGTTGGACCCTGTGTAACTGCTGCTGAAGAATGATGGAAGACATGTGTGATATTCCCGATGACTAAGGTGTGTCTCTCAACACCAAAATCAACCAACTGGTGTCTTCCTCCTAGAATCCACTGAACTATCTCTCCTAAGATGCACCTCTCTCCTCACTGACAAGTCAAAATTTGCATAATGATGAATTAGGTCACTAACCCTTCTCTTATAGCTTTTCTAAACCCTAATTCACTTCTTAAACCCTAATTCGTTGTTGACTTCTAATTTTAGCTAGTCTGTTCAATTTTTAGCTCATATTGGCTTAAAAGTGCTTTTAACCACTTTTAGCTCAATATCACTTTCCGAACATAACAAATTTGACTGGAGTGACCTCTAGTAACCCTGTTTACCCCTTTTCTGGCTCTGGCTATAGTCTAACGGGGCGGTTTAGACCATTAATCCTCCTCTCTGGAGCTCCTATTTGGAAAGGAACATTAAAGTACCATAAACAAGTGCATCAACCATGCACCAAACGTGTACAAATAACCCGTCACAACAACCTGTCCAAACAACCTATCACAACAACCCATCTCATCAATCTTATCAACCAAATTAGATCTACTCACCAAAATCAATCACCAAGACAACTCTCAACAATGTGCATCAAAACAACTCATAATCATCACCAAGATCACTATGTGCTTCTAATAATATACCAAGACAAGTATGCTACATCATCCATAAACCATGTGTCAACAATACTATTAACAAGTGCCTCCAACCATGTACCAAGTATGTACCAATCATGCATCAACTATGAATCATCAAGATGTACCAACATCATCAACTATACACCTCATGTATGTGCCAAATCTTCAACTACTTGTCTCAACCATGTACCTCAACCATATACAAAATACATATACAAATATAACCATCAAAAGTTCTCTAGCAACACATCACACTATCCATAACCAAATACCATAAACCATTACATAAAACCATGTGCCACAACCTCACTTGTTATACAATCTCTATCTGTAACATACCTCAACCAAAAGCCCTCATCAATTTCATCATCCAAATCTGATTTGTAAATTTTTAACATACCTGGTGTATATGATCACATACCTGCAAACCTTCCTTAACTTTAACAGCAAGAGACTAGCATTTTCATCAAACTTTACTTTAGTCTCACATGACTAATTATGGATTAGTCAACAACCATCACTTGCAATAATCATAACTATGTACCTATAATGAATACAGATATGAATATAGTACATAATATTCTTCAGTGTCTTTTATGCAAATCCTCCAGGTTTCACTACTTGGAACCTCTCAGAAAATGAGTTATAGCAAAAATGGCATACCTTGTTGAATTTTGGTTTATTCTAGAGAGAAAACTTGTAGAACGTTCCCCACACAGAATATTTGTTGTAAGGATCTAAAAATTGTACACATAATACTACAAACTGTACTCTAACCAATACAATTGGTCTTACTAATTTGAGATATGTTATGAAGTTATGACATTTTAACCTGAAACACCTGTTTTAGACTAGTTTCAGGACTAGCCACAAACCCTATTTTCCATGGAGTGTAACTCCAAAAATACAACGACCCACAAGATGAAATTTTTATCACAATTACTTGGATATGTTTTCTCAAAGACCTCCATATTTCGCTGTCTGAATCATTGTAGAAAAAAATTTATTGCAAAAATGGTGAGATGACCTGTAAATAACATACCTTAGAAAGCATCATCAAAAGACTTTATCCTCCTTTGAATTTCGGCCTTGTTTACTTCACCTTCCCTCTGAAATTCACCTTAGATATCCTTTGGTTACCTCGGTCACTTGTAGATATTCAATATTCTCAATGGATGCAAATGGGAGACCCCTGCTCTCTTATTTATACTCTCCAAGTAGCTTCCTCTAGAAGTATCCACTTAACCAACTTTGTCCACTTAGCCACTTTGTCCACTTAACCATTTTGTCCACTTAGCCACTTTGTCCATTTAACCAACTTTGTCCACTTAGCCACTTTGTCCACTTAACCATTTTGTCCACTCA
>ML801064.1:8954-32268 GCA_009831015.1 Picea engelmannii
GAAATATGGGTTTTCCTTAGGAGTGGGCTTATTTAAAACTATTAATAATGTTTCCCTAGGTAAAACTTAGACAAGTGTCAAAATTAATTTAAAATGTTATGTTTGCTAGGAAATTGTCACTTGGAACTATGAATTAATGATTTTCTAAGGGGATAGACCCATCATCCTAGGTAGATATTGCACATTGGAGTAACATTGGACCCTTTGGACAAATGGAGCACACCCTTTCCTATTTGAGCACATGCATAAATTCATAACTTAAGTGGAAGGGAGAATTTCGATTTGACATGTGATTTATTTCTCAATGAAGCAAGATGTTGGGATTATTTGACCAATTTGACTCTCTCCTCAAAGGTGCGCATCATAAAAAACATTATTTTATTATGATTTGACCGTATCAAAGGAAAAAACTATGATTTTATTGTAAAAACACATTAAAAAATATTATCTTGCTCAAAGTTTGTTGGAGCAAATGGTTTTTTCCCATGGTATTATTTTTGCCCATGGTTTTTGTAAATGGTTTCATGCCTCCTCTTCATCTATAAAATAGGAAGGTTTTTCATTTGTAAAAGGGGGGATTGGAGAATAATAAAGGAGGAGTTTATTGTCTAAAGTTGTGTTCATTTTTTCCGGGGTTTTTCATATTTGCTTAATGGAGAGTGTTTGAGATGCTTGTTGTTGAAGCGAATAATGATGCAAGTGAGGATTGTGTTGGAGAGTTAGGAGGTAAGTCTAACCCTCCACTCGGTGTCTTTTTTAAAATTTGGATTTACTTAAAGGAAAGACTTTAAAGTTTTTCTTTTCTAGATCTAAATTTCTGAATGCGTTCATTGCATTATGTTGTTTGCACAGGTTGATTCAACCCCCTTAGCATAAGCCTCATCCTCTAAGATCTAGTGCTTTTGCCCCAGCCAATAGTGAGGGAAAACATAAGTACATAATTTGATCAAATAACCCTAGCTCATCTTGACCCTATGGCAAGCTTTTTTCCCATAAAATTTCCAATCAAACCCCCTTAAACTTTTTCCCATCAAATTTTTCATTTTTTGAGCTTAGTCATTGCATCTTCCCAATTTTTTAATTGTTGGCCGATCCTCTACTCTGATACCTACAACCAAAGACTTCGAGGGTTCAAATAATTACTATAGTTTACCTTTCTTGAGATCAAACCCTAGGATATTTATTTCCTTGACTACATGTTTGATTTATGACACTACCATTATTCCATTTACCTGATTTGCAAATTGTTTAATTTCACAAGGGTTTCATTGCCAAATTATGAAGTATGCCATTTATTTGATAAATATCTCAACCTCAAACCCTTCTAGATACCCATCCATTTACTAAGGTGACCAAATGAATTAACTAATCCATAGATCATTGCCTCACATCACTGTTTTAAAACTACTGAGGTAATTCCCAAGTTACAGTTACCGTGACCATATCACTTATTTGTGCGTTGATGTCAGAGGTCATATTTGTGATTACAATGTGGGTCCACCACACTAGTTCACAGATCCAACAACATATAATTAAAATTAGGACGGTATCCACGTTGACTCACAAGTTGCACAATAAGATTACTGTAATCCTTTCATCATCGTGATAAATTCCATCGTTGGACCCTTATTCTAATAACTATGTTTCCATACAAAGGCGTATAGACCTAAAACAAATTGACACCCTACAAGATCACTACATTTATCATTCAGGATCGTTTCCCACACATATGTTTTTTCGAATCTTCTCCAACGAACATACACATTACATTCTCACCCTAAGTCACTCAATCATTTCGAAATTTCCCTTCATTAATGTATCACCAATGCCAAATAAAGGTCAACAATCAATACAATTTTAAACGTTGTTTGATTCACTATCCATGTCTGTAGATTTGAAGATTATTATCTCGTGACTGAAAAATACTAACCATTGCAACGTTCTGAATGCCCTCTAGTATCAAATCGACACACACGAATGTATCACGATCTCTCCTAACGGGAAAAACGTCACCTGTTTAGGTCATGGTTTTAAAGGTTTGATTTGTTGTTCATTGTGTTTGTGTTTTGGTTGATGATGTGTGCTGGTGAAATTATGATGAGTTGTTTATGATGAAGTTTAATGCATAATATTAGGTTAATTGTTATTACGAGTGACCAATGGTCTAAGGTATAGGTTGGTTCGTGTCGCCATTAGTGCATTAGTTAGTGTTCTATGTTGTCTAATTATCCATCACTGCTCCATTCGTTGAAGTATTCATGGGAAAATGTTTTGAATGACCTTTTGTTGTATTAGTGGTATACTTGTTAGGATATTTAGACACTTAGGAGCTAGTTAAGATCTACTTGGTCTAATGTGTCGTTAGGTAAAAATGTGTTTCTTTAGTATGCATTAGTATGCATTTGTAGTTAGGAAATATGACGGTCACAATATGTTCCTGACATAGAGTGATCCGATGGTTCATATTCTCCTCGATCTTAATGACCATTGATCCACGGATTAACACCCGATTGGTCCATGATCTCTATTTAAAAAGCATGGAGGGTTATTTGCCAATGATCGATTGTGAGAAACTCTCTTGTAAAATATCTTTGTAATATTTTTCTTTTGCATTAATAAACTGCTCCAAGTGGTCGTGTTGGTTGGGGCCGTGGATGTTTCCCCATAGGGGTCTTACCACGTCGAAACATCGATGTGTTGATCTTTGATCTGGTTGTGTGAGAGGTTACTGAAGGTGTTTGTCCTCTGTTGGAATACCCATGTTTTCGAACATGGTATCAGAGCCTGTTTGAAGACCCGCTCCCGTTGTAGATCGAGATTGTGAAGCCGAGTTTCCTCATCTCCATTTTCTATCATTTTTGTATAATTTTGGGCTGAAAGGACTATTCCATTGCGTCCAGAGCACTCGTTTCAGTCATGAACAATTTTTTTTTCACTCGAAAAGGTTTTCGTTTTCCCAAGATACGACCATTTCAGTCAGATCCGGAGGTATAAAGCCTGAATACACATTTTAAAATTTTTTGCAGAGTATTATTTTTGGTTTTATATTATTTGTTTTCGGGTTGCTACTCTTTTAGATCTGTGTATTCTCTTTGCCAATCGCCTTTGTGATTTCGGAAAATCATAAACAAATATAAAAAGGTGCATCTTCGGGTAAGCTAACCGAGATCTAACCCTTGTTGTCATCGAGAAGCGAAATGTTTTTCTTGTGTGGAAATAGTTTTTTTTTAACACGTTCTCCAAGGCCATCTCCAACAACAACAACACCAACACCAATCCTCTTGCTAAATAATACAATATGTTTTGCTAGCCCATTTGGTTAAAAATTGCCTTATTAAGTAAGAGGTCTTGAGTTCAAGTCTCTCTTTTTGTTACTTTTTTTGAAAAAGTTCATGCTCCATTGTAAAGTGTATTTCACTTCAAGTATAAAAGTGAATCACTATAAGTAGCTTTAATACTTTATTTTAGANAGGTCTTGAGTTCAAGTCTCTCTTTTTGTTACTTTTTTTGAAAAAGTTCATGCTCCATTGTAAAGTGTATTTCACTTCAAGTATAAAAGTGAATCACTATAAGTAGCTTTAATACTTTATTTTAGAGTTATTTATTTTGCATGTGGCTTTTCTTTTATAAAGTAACTTCAATGTAAAAGTGATCCCCACTTATTTTATAAAAGTGGGTCACTTCATAAAACAATTTACATCACCACATGGTCATTTGGTTACCATTTATGCATTTTTTTAAAAATGACATAACTTTCACATCCAAAGTCTGTTTTTAGTGCCATTTTTTTTTTAAAACGCACAATTTTTCGATATCTTTCCATCCAAATCATTACTTTCATTTTTTAAATCCATATTATCTACATATTTCATATGGCGTATTCTAATAATCTTTTGCTTATTAACACCAACTAGTTCCAATGGAAATCTCATATGGAGGATTTATTAAGAAGTAAAGGCTTGTAACCGATTACCTTGGGAAAGGAAAAATAACCCACTGATGCTGATAAAAAAATCAAATGGGCTAATAGGAGTGACGAAGCACGTGGACTGATCAAAATGTTCATCTCTCATGATTTAAGGTTCCACCTTAAAGAAATCGATGACTCCGATGAAGCTTGGGAAAAGATTGAAATTGTGTTTGTTAAACTCAATATTATTCGAGCACAACAATTAGAAAATCAAGTACTGAATTTAAATCCAAGTGATTTTTCTTGCATTGGAGACTATCTATCTAAGTTTAAAACACTCAGAATTTTATGTGAAGAATGTGAGATAAAGATGGAGGAAGAGTGTTGCATCTATCTTATTCTCTCTAAGCTAGGTTGTGGATATTCTGTGTTTGTATCTACCTTTTATGCCATGAGAGAGGCTCTAGGGACAACTTATAAAAAACCCACTCTTGAGTCCTTTTGTGCTGCTTTGATTAGAGAGGAAGATAAGCTTGTACAACTTGGAGTGATCAACACTGCAGGTACCTCCAACAAAGCCTTAGTTTCCCAACAAAAATATAAACCCAAGAATCCTAAGAAGCAACATTCTCACTACAACAACAAACAACATAAGGGTCCCAAACCTGCCTAGACAACTTCAACTCCAAATGGTGACAAAAGAGAAAAATATAAAAATAAGAAGATTGGCAAACATTGCAACTTTTGTGATAAAGATGGTCATGATGAGTCCAAATGTTTCAAGAATATGACAACATTAGAAGCAACGATGAAGAAGCACAACATCGGTATTGATTCTACTTCTTCTTCTTCTCCTCATGGACATGCATTTTCTGCTTCTGGTTTCTCCTTCAATACAACTTCTACTTCTTCTTCTGATGAGTGGCTTATTGATTCTGGAGCATCTTATCATATGGCTAAGGATAAAGACATATTTTCTGCTCTAAATGAATCTAACACCAAGAAAACATTTGTTGGTGATGATAGATCTCTTAGTGTTGTAGGATCTGGAACAATTCAAGTAGATAACATTTCAATGATGTGTTATGTGTTCCAAGTCTTTCTTGTAACCTTCTATCAGTATCTCAAATCACTCATTCAGGTGAAGGTAAAACCGTAGAGTTTTCACCTCACCAAGTTGTAATCAAGGATATAAAATATCCTAAGCATGTTCTTGCAATTGGAATTGCTGATGATATTACCAGGTTGCACAAGTTTGACAACTTTGGGTCATCATCTTTTTCATCAGTTTTTGTTTCTCATAGCGATGACTTGAACAAACTTTGGCATGAGTGGTTTGGTCATATAAACTATCACTCATTGCAACAACTATGTAATCAATAGATGGTGACCAGTCTTCCTCCCATTTCATGTAGAGATGGTGTTTGTGCCGGTTGTGTTCTCGACAAACATCATCAGGACAATTTTGACAAACGTGCCTCTTGGTACGCCTCGGGCCCTTTGCAGTTTGTTCACAGTGATTTGTGTGGTCCACTTTCTTCTCCTTCTTTTTCTAGGTGCAAGTATTTCTTAACTTTCATTGATGACTTTTCCAGACGTACTTGGGTTTACTTCTTAAAACTTAAGAGATAAGTTTTTGACAAGTTTTTGGTCTACAACGCCCTTGTAGAAAAGCAATCTGGACATCAAATTCAAAAGTTAAGAACATATAATGGAGGTGAATATGTGAACAATAATTTTACTAGTTACTGCACTATACAGGGAATCCAAATGCAACACACTGTTCCATATACACCACAACAAACTGGTGTTGTTGAGAGAAAGAATCACACATTAAAAGAAATGGCCAATTGTATGATCCAATCTAAGGGATTCAATCTAAAGTATTGGGTGGAAGCAATCAACTGCGCAAACTACATAATAAATCACACTCCCACAAAGACTCTTAAAAATATAACACTGGAAGAAGCTTGGACTAAAATTAAACTAGATGTAAGTCACTTCCATGTATTTGGCAGTATAGCATGGGCTCACATTCCTGATGAGAAAAGGAAAGCATTGCAGCCTAAAAGTGAGAAGTGTATATTTGTTGGTTATTCTGAAGATGTCAAAGGTTATAGACTTCTTCAACCATATTGTAATGAAATTATTATTAGAAGAGATGTTAAATTTGATGAAAATCTCTTGGCCTGCGAGCCTAATTCAACAATTGTGCCTTCTTCGGTCTACGAGCCATATTCGGTGTTTGTGCCTTCTTTTGTTCCTATTCTGGTTTCTTCTTCAGATGATGACAATGAGGATGAAAATCCACCTCCGCATGCTCGCCTTCCTCCAGATGAGTCCTTTGAACCTGAACCAACACCAGTTCCACCGCTTCCTAGATGTGTCCGTTCAACATGAGAAGTAGCTGGTGGTCTTGTCGACGATCCTTTAGATCAACGCTGAACACATTCATAGTTCCAGCGAGCCTCTTCTCTTTTGGCTCAAGTTTTAGAGACTCATGATCCATAGACATTTGCAGAAGTTTCAGATCATCCAAATTGGGATTCAACAATGAATGAAGAGTATCGTTCTTTAATGGAAAGCGATACTTGGGATCTTGTACCTTTTCCAAAAGGAAGAAAACTTGTCAGATGTAAATGGGTCTACAGAACTAAGTATGCATCATATGAAAGTGTTAAAAGACACAAGGCTCGGTTAGTTGCCATAGGATTTTCCCAACTTGAACGAATTGACTATAATGAAACCTTTTCCCATGTAGGCAAAATGAATTCCATTCACCTTGTTCTTTCCCTTGCTGCCTCACATAAATGGTAGGTCCATCAGATGGATGTTAAATCCGCCTTCTTGCACAGATATTTGCAAGAATAAATCTACATGGAACAACCTCCTGGCTATGTCTAGAATGACTCTAGCCTTCTTTGTCCCCTTAATAAATCTCTTTATGGTTTTAAGCAAGCTCCCCGAGCTTGGTATGCCAAAATGGACAACTTTCTTATTGACACCAGATTCTCTAGATGCCATTCTGATCCTAATGTATATACCAAGAAAGTAGGAAGCCATCTCATAATCCTTTTCCTTTATGTTGATGACCTTATCCTTACTGGTAGTGACTCAAAAATTTTAAACCATGTGAAAACCAACCTTAAAAAGAAAGTTGAAATGACAGACTTAGGATTTTTGCACTATTTCCTTGGCCTCCAAGGAATTTTTCTTTCCTAGTCTAAGTATGCTTGTGACCTTCTTCATCGCTTTCACATGGATGATTGTAAACCATCTCCTTCTCCCTTCCAGTCTGGAGTCAAGCTTATTGCCACCTGTACTTCTCCCAAATTTGATGCCACCTTGTACCGCCAGTTAGTTGGTAGCCTATTATACTTGACTCATACTCGTCCTGATCTTTCCTTTGTTGTTGGTCTTGTTGTCTGGTATATGCAAACACCCCATGAAAGCCATTGGAAAACAACTAAAAGGATACTTCTCTATCTTCGTGGTACAATTCAGTTCGGGATACATTACAGTTCAAGAGGGACTCCTTTATTGGTTGGTTTCACTGATTCAGATTGGAAAGACGACCCTGATGATTGGAAGTCTACTGCAGATTATGTTTTCAACCTTGGTTCAGGACCTGTAAGAAACAAAAGGATATTTCACTTTCTTCAACAGAAGCAGAGTATCGAGCATCGGTAAATGCAAGTCAGGAAGCCTTATGGCTTCGACGGATTCTTTCAGAGTTTGGATTCCAATAGAAACATCCGACCAACCTTTGGTGTGACAATCAGAGTGCCATTAATCTCGCCAAAGACCCAACTCAACATTAGCACAACAAACACATCGAGCTACACATGCACTTCATCAGAAAGCTCATTCATGATCAAGTTACTGAAGTTCTCTTTTGTCCTACATAAGATCAAGTTGCAGACATTTTCACAAAGTCTCTTATAGAAGCAAAGTTTTCCAAACTTCGATCTATGTTAGGAGTTCATGAAGTTGTCATTAAGGGGGGATAGGCTCTAATACCTCCTTCCTTCTCTTATTGTGTCACTATTGTAAATCCTTCAATCCTATCCCAAGTTGTTCTTAAGGGGGGATGTTAGGATATTTAGACACTCAAGAGTTAGTTAAAATCTACTTGGTCTAATGTGTCGTTAGGTAAAAGTGTGTTTCTTTAGTATGCATTTGTAGTTAGGAAATCCAACGGTCACGATATGTTCCCGACATAGAGTGATCCGACGGTTCATATTCTCCTCGATCTTAACAACCATAGATCCATGGCTTAACACCCGATTGGTCCATGATCTCTATTTAAAGAGCATGGAGGGTCATTTGCCAATGATCGATTGTGAGAAAATCTCTTGTAAAATATCTCTGTAATCTTTTTCTTTTGCATTAATAAACTGTTCCAAGTGGTCGTGTTGGCTTCCCCGTAGGGGTTTTACCACATCAAAACATTAGTGTGTTGATCTTTGATCTGATTGTGTGAGCAGTTACTGAAGGTGTTTGTCCTCTGTTGGAATACCTATGTTGTCGAACAATACTTTCCTTGATCATCACATGTTTGGCACTCAACACTCTAAATCTTCCCACATGAATTTTCCATTGGATATTATGCTACATACATCACTAAAACTTGTGTTTTGAATGTTGGATTAATAATGGAAATAAAATGTTTGTGACATTGTCATAAAGGTGATACATTGACGCAAATGTTTCACATGCTTTACAATAAGGATAGATTCTATTTGGAACATAATGTTGTCAAACACATTAAACTTGCATCCCACATATTTCATATCATTACAATTTTTATTGTCTCACTAATAATCAATAACGATGAATGTTCAATAGCTATAATATAGTTTCCTTGTGAATCTTTACATAGAAAATTTACTTTGTATTCCATTGGATATTAATGATGATGAATGGTATATGGATTTAAATGTTTTATCTAATGTCAAAAAAGGGAAATTTATGATCGATATCATGATAACATAAATTTCAATTGGAAAGACCTTTAGTTATTTTTAGGCTAGAGACATGTTTCGATGTTTATAAATAACAATAGGGAGCCATCATTGAGCATATAAAAATACGGCTTGGGGGGAATACACACAAGGATACATGAGATTTCAGGAGGCTTGAGATTTTGTCTTGCTTTTTTGGAATTCCTTGTAACCCCTATTGGTACACATTTGAGTAGTGTGGCATTAGAAAACCCCTAAATCTGGTCATTACTTCCACATATTCTCAGGTATATCGGAGGTTTCCTAGACAAACTGAAACCAACCATTCGACCGTCGAAATGTTACAATGCACGAAAAACAACATTCAATAAGTTTACTTTCTCGTATCGTGGGTGTTCAAGCCTGCAGATATATTTGAGGGTTGTAGCACAAGGCACACCTTTTGACTAGAAGCCACCTTTTCTTTTCTCGTCTTGTCCAAAATATCTTTGGTTTACAAGCATTTGAATGATCATGGAAGAAATAACATTTAATGAATAAACCTTTTATGCATGTGAGATAACCTAAACTAATAAATGCTCAGAGACACTTCACCATTTGGCATTTGGTTTGTTGATTAATGTCAATGAATGAATGATAGACTGTGAATGGCATGAGATGAAATACAAACATTCCAAGCATTATCCGATAATGCCTTCTCTTGTTTCTTTAAATCAATCCTCTTAGAGAAGTCAAATCCGAGTCAACGTTAGTCCTTTCCCTCACCCTTACTTATTTACAATAATAGGACTTTGTTTAACTATACATGATTCCCCCCTTAGGTTAGTGATGCTATCCTAGAAGTGCAGAGGCAAGGTTTCCAAGGTGACAATGGGTGATCTACCTGTCCGTGTCCTTAGGTTTTTCCTTTGGAGAGGTTGGGACTTTTCCTCCAGGGAGAATCCAAGAGACAACATGCTTGACTAGTGAATGGCTAAGCATATGGATGATGTAGATATATTCCTATGGACCATGTGGTAGTGTTACCATGGTGAATTCAAGTTATGTAAAATTTGATGTTGGAATATATATAAGTCACATGGTATGAGGACATGAGACAGATAAATATGAGTATCCAACACAAGACATGTTAACCCAAAGAACAAGTCACATGAGACATGTGTGTGTGTGTGTGTGTGTATTCAAAAAAATAAATTACGAATTATAAATACAAAAATGAAATATAGACATAAAGATACAAATAGTTTAAAAACTATAACATTTACAAAACACTTTGACTCCCTTCATATCTCGATTTTACCCTTCACCTACACAATGAGAGACTGTGAGAGCTCTTTCTATACAGTTGAAAGTGAGAAAATAGAAATGAAAAATTGTTTTTTAGATTTGAACATGTAGGACACATCTAGGGAACGTGCCCTAGCGTGTATGTGTCTGATACGTGGGATATGGACATGGGCCCCTAGTTAGACGCGTCCTATTTATTTTATATAGATATATAACATGATCCAATATGTCTACAAAGAGCACGAGAGGGGCTATGATTCCACCAGAGGAGAAGAGGAAAATAGGGTATATGGGAGAGTAATCCTCATTTTCCAAGTTTTATCCTAAGATTTCATCTCTTTTCTATCATGTGCTTTAAATGGATCCATCCACCTCTATTGACTTAGAAAGCCAATCACTGAATGCATGTAGAAGTTAGCAGGGAATGATACTCGTGTATTTATTGGAGCATGGGTTGAGTATAATCACGATGGGGGGGCATAAGAGTGTTAGATATTATGATCCTAAAAGTACTTAGTCTAATATTATTTTATTATACTTAGTTTTTTCTAGAATGAATATTTTTAGAGTAGATAATACATCTAGAAAAGAGACATTTCTTAGAATCAATAAATTAAGAAATCGTTAGAATCTTCATTAAGTGTACATGGACACTTGTTATAGTTACTTGATTATGTGATAAGATGTCCATAACAAAATTAGTTTAGGAATTAGTATGTTGAACTTATTTAAGCTCTCATTTTCTTATGTGAGAGTAATGTTGAGATTGTAATCTCTTGCATTAATTATGTAATTTATTTTCCTTGATTAATAAATTTGTGTTTGAGGACACTTCTTCTATCAAAGAGTAATTTTTTTTCTTGTCAAAAGGAAAATCAACCATCATTCCCTCAACTATTTCTCATTGTCATTCATTTATCATTCACATATTCATGTTTTTACATTGCTCATGTTGTGTTCTCCATGGATAACCATTAACCAACCTCGAAATTAACCAAAATCAATGTTGTGAAAGAGGAAATTGTAGAGCTTCGATGAGAGATAGATGGATATAGGTGAGCATAGAGGTCATGCAAGTTAAGAAGCATTCATCCATTATGTGTTTTCCACTCATTGGGTGCCTGAGAGACAAGTATTATTTTTGTAGGATATTCCTAGAACACATTCAATAAATTGGATTCTTTCTTCCTACATTGAAGATCAGTAGAAGGGAAGAATATCCTCGAGGGATTGTTGAGTAGAGAAAGGGGGATATTCTAGTGGAAGAGAGTGCCATGGCTCTTTGATATTTGGATGAGATGCTTGGAGTGCTTTGTATGGAGTTGATTGGTTGCACCATGAGAGTAAATGGGTTGGGTTGAGTGAGCTAGAAGATTTTAGCTTGGTTCCTTCACTATGGTGACCTCATAGTGTGGCTTGGGGGTGGTATTTACACTAGTTGCCTATGGTTGGGTGGAAAATTTCACATACACAACAAGTTTCTTGGACAATCTCTTGTTAAAATATACGTGTTCTAACTATGTATATGAGTTTGCAATTGAATGTTATTTATTTCTATGGAAATATATGTATGTTTCATGTTGTGTGTGTGATTATGTTTAATTTCAATCATATGCATTTGTTTCCATGAAACCTGTTATTCCATGCTTGTATATTCTACTACATTTTATTATTTTGTACCATGCATACATTTAATTAATTTTGGGCCTCCATGGGAGACCTTATTTGTTAAGATTATGGTGAAATGGTCTCTTGAGGATGGAATTTTAATGGTCAGTTTATTGGTTGCTTGTCTAGTGGTTGGGAGTGCTGGGAAGTGCCACTAAAGTGTGGTATTACATCCTAGTTTATAACATTGCATTGTTATGGGAAGATAATGTGTGATGAGTAGGTTTAATGGCCACAACCTTGATGGATCTTGTTGTTAAGCCTCTCTCCATAAAATGAGGTTTGCAAATTCTTGAAAGTCTTTGAAAGCAGACTGTTGTAATGTGAAGCTTTGGAAGCTTTGGACATGGAGGTGTTACCTTTTCCCTCTGCCCCAAAGGTATTAACAAAGGTAGAAAGGTAGGCGAGAGTATGAAGGTTGACCAAAATTTATGCAAGAGTAAGAGATAAATATTGTTTCCCTCCACCTTGAGGAAGTTAACTAAGGAAAAGTAAGCTAGAGGTAGATCTTTGAAGAAGTCAGATGAAGATGTAGTTACCTCCGCCTTCCACCATCTGCCACAAAGGAATTGGTTAAGTATTTGGAAAGGTAGAGAAATAGACATGTATGAGGGAGAGGTAAATATACCTTGATAATTTTTTAAATCAATCCAAATATTACTGTCCTATATTTTAAACACACTAAAAGAAAAAAAGAACAATGCTTCATTGCTTCTCTAGAATTTAGGGATTATGGTAACACTTTGTTGCAAATAACTAGTGCATGAAAAATGTGTCTTAAGATTCCCATTTCCTATACTCTCTAGGCATTAGCAGGGTCTTATTTACCACTGTCCACATCAATATGTTTATCTTGAACCACCCTTTACACTCTAAAATGGATGCATTAAGATTATCCATTTGACCTTATTCGATACTACGATTGTTGTTGGCCCTTATATATTTGCAATAAGTTCATGTATTCATGTTTACAATTTATCTTCTAAAATATTATAATGGGATATTTCTATGCCCTTTCATTAGTTTCCATGTTGGACATTTCTATTAAGAATTTCCTTTCTTGCTTACAAGTTTCCCTGAAGTGGTTATTATTCGATACTATGATTGTTGTTGGCCCTTACATATTTGCAATAAGTTCGTGTATTCATGTTTACAATTTATCTTCTAAAATATTATAATTAGATATTTCTATGCCCTTTCATTAGCTTCCTAGTTAGATGGTTCTATTAAGCATTTCCTTTCTTGCTTACAAGTTTCCTTGAAGTGGTTACTTCCATGTTCATAGGGAAATGGTTCCTCAGATTGACAAGTCCTTCTCTTGGTTGCACAAAGATGCAATCCTACATAGACCTATTTCCTTTATTTTCTCTTTTACACCAATGGCCATGTGTGAGCTAAATTGGGAAAGGTACATGTGGTCATGCATAAGGTTTTATCCTCTTGTATTCACTTTTACAAATGTCTAAGGTATGCACTATATGGTTATTGTATTACAATAATGCTAAATTGAATGATTTTTTCTCCATTGTCTTATTTTGTGTTCTGTTTAATGGTCTAGGAAGATCTCATGCAACATTTCAAATTTATTTTGTGGTTCCCTAAAGTGCAGCCCCCAACAAGTCTACATATTTGTTTTATGTTCTTGACACTTTTCATCCTCACATGCTTGTCTAGTCTCATTTACTCTCTAGATTTGCTCTGTTATCAACCTTGGAAGTTGTGGTCCCACTAATTTGTTTTTTCTCTAGTCTCATTATCCCTACAAAATCATCTTGCGATCTTCATTTTTATTTTTTTACGTCTTGTAGTTCCATTTAGAGTCTCAATTGTGTTGCACCCCCCCTTATTTTTTAGTCCCATCTTGATCATGATTGTATTGTGCTCTTTCCTATCTTAAGGTCCCACTTAGCTTGTCATCTTCACCATCTTATGGTCCTTTTGTCACCATAGATTTAGTTTTGACTTTAATCAACACCCATCCCCCCTGGAATAGTAATGGCCCCTCATTTATTTAGAAGTATACCACTTGGTTTGATTAGGACATTTCCCATTTTTAGCCACTCAAAATAAAGGGATATATGTTGTGCATGTATGTTTGACTTGAGTGATAATTACTTAGTCAGAGGTGACTGGTGAACTACATTTTGGATCTACATTAAGTAATTATTATGGAAAAGTATCATGTTGCTTTAATAGAGGTAGCGTATAAAGGTGTGAGTAGGTGAGCATTTAGAGCTGGATGTATGCTAAGATATGGAGTTTTAAGTAAAAATACATTCTATCCAATAGCTTTGAGGATGGTGTATGGGACACGACAAAGTAGTCTTAGTTTTTAAAGGGTGTTTATGAATCTTTCCTTCTATATGTGTAGGAAGAGTTGGTAACTAACTTTGAATATATGAGGAACTTGATGTTGATTTTGATTATTCTTGTACTAGTTCTAGGATCAAGTGAGAATCTATTCAAATTACTCATGAATTCCTACTATATATTCCATTGACTCCACTTTTCCCAATTCCTTGATCACGTGTAGTGTGGTTGAATATTGAAGAGTAGTGTTTATAGTATTTAATAGAGACATTGGTTGAAAGAAGAGGTAAGTTTTGAAAGGGTTGTGCTTGATCAATCTGTGTAGAGGTTGATTATAATCTCCCACTCCATTTGTGGAGATGGAAATGATTGTACATTTTCAAAGGCCATGATAGAGTCCAACTCACAATTTTTATCTGCCCATCTGTTTGTGGATGAAAGCGATTGACAATTGGAGAAAAATAGTTCATAGGGTATTATAGAAATGGTTGATGCACTTGAAGTCTTGATTGGCAATCAAAGGGAAGGTTGAAATATATCCACATATATGTAAATAATAGTCTTTCAACTTTTGGAACATTGATGTACTTGTAAAATATGACATTAGTTGTTTTAGAAAACATATAAACAAGCACAAAAATGCTAAAATGACAATGCTTGGTTATTGATAGCCTTGAAAGGATATGGAGATAAACTTCGATGGGAAAGTAGGAATTGGTAGAGTTGTGTACATGTTTGCATATTTGACTGTGCAACAAATGATATAATATTTTTCTCCACATTTTGTTTTACATACAAGTTGTTAATATTATGGAATGACACAAGAACTAGTGAAAAATGCTTTAGCGATCTCAATAATATATTCATTCAATGATATCAATATATATTACATATATGTAATCACCTCGTGCATTGAAGAGTTCTCTCACATTAACAACTCATCAGTTGATAAGGACAACACCTCCTTAAAGATAAGGATGAAAACTCATAAGAGGTGATCAAAGACTTTGTGATTATCTAGGGACTCCCACTCAATTATAAGGTCAAATAATTATACCACCAATGCAACATGAAATAGTGCATAAAATGGTATCATTTAAATCTTCAATCCGAAATTTCTGAATCGAGCTTCAATGAAGATTTGCTTGAAAAACTACCAAATTTGGATGTTGAGAATATGGAAAATATAACTATTTGAACATGTGAGCTCCAATATCTGGAATTTATTCACTGATGTGAACTCAAATATTTGATGAGAGCAAATTATGAGAAATGAATTAGCTTTAAGTTAGACTCTTCCCTGAAATGCTTGACAACCTAATCAAATGCCAAGCAAAAATGTTAGGTCTAATGATCATCCTCTTAGAAACTGACACACAAATAGTGGCAATCAACATCTTGTGTATGATTCAACTAAACCATAAGTGATGAAATATTTGCAACATTATTGTTCTTGAAACTTGAAGTCCGAAAATCATAATTAATATTCCCCCCTTTCTCCACTGAAAGGTAAGATCGAAGGGATCCAAGCTTGAGCTTTTTAGTCTTATTTTATTCAATACTTCTTTCATTACTATATCTGGTGGTTTTGGTTGGCCACCAATAATTTTCATTCTATACCATGTATCTAATGGTTTTGGTTGATCACTAACCATTTTCACTTCACCAATGTACTCTCCCCCTTGAGGTTCAAGATATTACCTTTCTCATTTCATTTGTGTACTTCCCTCCATTTAAGGTGCAAGGGAGAATCATTTTGGAGTTTTGGACTCAATTTTAAATTTAAATTGGGCCCTAACCATGCCTAAAATTATCATCTATAACAATTGATCGAAACTCATATGTTTTTGTAATTTTTCCATGCAAATATGTTTTTACCCGTGTTTGAACTTGACAATAAGACTTATGCAAAATCTTGGCTTCTAAATTCCATTGCCAAGAACTGATCTGACCATAATGAATTGTTTTTTTAACCTTCTTCTTCTCTTGACATTTATCTGAAAGATGATTTGTCTTCCCACAATGAAGAAAAGGATGAAGATCAAAACACTCTGTCTTTATATGGCCGACTTGATGACAATGTTGGTACTCAAGAAATTTCTCAATGTGTTTATCATCAATTATATCATCAAACTCGTTAACTTTTGCATCAACTCTTTCAAAATTATATTTTTTCCCTGTCAAATATTTGGCAAGAAATCCGACACTCACATTGAATTGGTTTGGAGTAGTCAAGAATATGAAAGATGTTGTCTTTTTCGTATCCTAAGACATATTGATTTCTATTGACATTCACTTATACCGCTTTTGGTACCATTCTGTGCTTTGACATCTTTTTCTTGTGACTCCTTTTCAAAACTTGTCTTCATCAATTCATTGCCGATGAATGATTCCATCTCATGACTAGTTAAGGAATCATCAATCATATTGTTTGTTGCATCTATATAAACCATTAGGTCATTTGTGTCACAAATAACATCAACCATTTGCATTATATCATTTGTGTTACAAGTTGCATCAACCATTTGCATTATTAGCATTTTCTGTTCCTTTTCAATTAATTTTAGTTGAAGTGCTTCAATCAATTTATCCTTCATATCCAATTATCAACAACCGAATTATCCAATTCATGTAAGGAGTCGTATAGTTTTTTAATTTCTTGATTAGTGTTTTGCAAACATTTTTCTCATTTACCCATTTGTTATTTGTAATTGTCACACTAGCTTGTACTTTCTTGCTTGTTTATTTGCTTTCTTATGTGTCATGCTCGCTTGCTTGTTGCTAACAATCTTAGGGTGTTGGGTACTAATGAAAATGCACCCTAAAGTGTTCTTTTACAATAATTAGACTTTGATGAAAATGATCTCCTTATTCAATTTCAGTCAAGTCTTTTTGACACTTTTCACAATCGAGTCTCGACTTTGAAAGGGTTTGCATCTCCACCCTTTGTACAATTCAATGAACTAGAGCATATGGATCACATGATTCATGCAAATAATTTGGACATGGATCAATTGAAGAAAATTTACATGGGCCATAAATCATTATGACCTTTGAATTTTTGATAATTCTCCATCAAATGTAGAGGAAGAAGTAACTCTTAGTCCTCTCTTACTTTGTGTATGATTGTTTCAACTCTAAGTTGTAATTATAATAACCATGAGTAGTTGTAAGCACTTCATGAGCACATGTTCATTGTCTGCTTGCTTGCTAGATTAAATACGTGTCAAACACTAGACACAAAATATCTACCATCAAACATCCAAAAAAAATACACAATCATACAAGCACAATGTGTATCTCAAATCACCTTATTCTAATTTCGAAATAGATCTAAAACATAACACAATTTATTATTATTATTATAATAATTACTCTTGATACAATTAACTCTTAACATTTAATAACACAACAAACAACTCACTTCTTAATGAGAATTCATCGATCTCAATTCTCATTGTAAATTCATGATACATTCATTTTTTACCACCAAATTAAAAAAAATGCAGCCTTACGCCTTCAACTATTTTGCATACATCATTGTCAAAGTTTATTTTCTCTGTTTGCTTTACATCAAGAGTTTCCAATCACCCTCATTTAATATTTTTTCATCATTTTTTACAATGAAAATATCTTCCCGCTCCTTTTACAAATTTGGTAAAATGGATTCTTTACCCAAGTTAAAAAAAAACCTTTCACTTATTACAAACTTTGTCCACTCTCTTGTTTGTTGACACCTATGCAATGTTGTAAAATGTTGCCCAATTTGCCAAACTACGTCATCGAACTTACTTAGTTGGAAACTTCTTGATACATTTAAATAATATCAAAGTTTTTAATAATAAAACCATTTTCATCTCACCCAATGCACTCTATATCATTTATTCGAAAATAAATAAATATGGATCCATTTAACGCATGACATGGGCGAATAAATAAACGTACCGAATAATGAAATGCACCTATCTCAATCACCCATTTAAGAAAGCTATTTCACTCCAAAAATAAAAAGATAGTGACGTCTTCAACATTGACGGCCGCGGATCCTTCATTTTGCAAGACTAGCAAGATTGATTGAGGCTTTGGAGACATGTTGCTTCCTCATATTTCACAACCATAGAGAACAACTGGCGTAACCAACAAATCAAAGAGAGTTTTTTTGTTTTTCCAATCTCAAAGTTCAACTTTTTTGCACCTATACTGAGCTTATAGTGGAAGTCAATCCCAAGATATTTGTATTCTTTCAATATCTCCAATAGATTGCCTTCGAAAAGAAAGGTGATTGGTTTGTCTCTTCTATTTAAAGAAAAGATCACGATTTTGGTCTTGGTAATGTTCACTTGCATCCCTAGGTCCTGACAAAAGTGTTCTAAGGCCTTTAAATGTTCTCTTAATCCATGTGTTATTTTCGAAATTATAATAAGATCATCCACGTATAAAAGTAGCTTCATCACATACCCTATTAGATAGACACCCTCTACATCCGTCCTGCTCAACCAGGCTTCGAACTTATCAATTTATAAACCAAACAAAGTGGGAGATATGGGACATCCCTGTTTAACACCAATATCACTACCAAAACATTCAGACATTCCTTCACTTGTTCTGATTTTAGCTCTAACCTTCTCATAAAGTCTGTGAACTACCACTCTATATCCATCTGGTATACCCAACTCTTCCATTATGTTCCATAGTTTGTCTCTAGGCACTGTGTCAAAGGATTTCTTAAAGTCCACAAAACAACACTAGGTTATTTCACCTTGTTTGTCCCATATTTTCTCTATCAAATGTCCAAGGGTGACACAATGATCAATGGTAGAATGATTAGGTCTAAAACCCACTTTCCCTTTTGCCCTTTTCCCCTCATCTTCTGCCCAACTGTTGATTCTTCGCTCTATCATGCTCCCAAAAAGCTTTCCCATGAGGGGGTTGACCATAGTAGTGTGGTAGTTGGAAGGGTTATTGGTATCTCCATTCTTAAAGAGAGGAATGACCACACTGGTGGTCCATTCTCCCATAAAGTCATCCTGGATGACCCCATTGAAAATTCATTTTATGTGAGGTGCAAGGAGCTCAACCCCCCATTTAAAAAATTCATCTTGAAGCCCGTCTATGTCCTCCACGCTGTCGCTTGCTAACTTCTTTATTCCTTGCTTGATATCATCCACTGTGAATAGTTCCACTGATGTTTTCGCTATGGGAGGAGTATCTTTCTTGTGTGCTCATAAAGGAGCCTCACATATTCTAACCATTGGACATACATAATATTGTTTTCAGTCTTCTTTCTTCTTTGTCGTAGTTATCTGCAAAATCCTTTGGGGTAGTGTTTTCCAAGAGAGATTAACTCCTTTCTTCTTGCATTTATGTAATCTTCTTTTTTTGAGTGTATTAATTTTTCATATTTCTTTTTGTTTTCTTTGCCCAAATTTCTCTCTTTTAGAGATCTCTTGGCTGCCTTACATTCTTCATCATACCATGGATTTGTCGGAAAGGTACTTGTATCCCTCTTCTTGGGATGGGACCTTTTACATGCACTTAAGGCCCTGTGGATTGTTGGGATCAACAAACTACTATGAACATGACTGCTCGTCTCATTGGTTGTCACATCTACCTTATTGTGCTTTATAACCTAAAACTGTTGCTTAAGAGCAACGCTAAACTTTTCCCTATTTTCCCGATTCATGAGGATTTTTCCTTTGGAAGCATTTTTATTTTGTATTCCAAGGATTTGATTATTGTGTGGACTAGCAGGAAAGTCTAGCTTAACCAATAGAGGAGCACGATCAGATTTCATTTCAATAGGACAATCCCCTATATCAAACTTTAACACTCTAGATGTAAAACTTTGAGAGCAGATTAAGTAATCTACCACACTTTGACCATTGTAAGTTTTGCATGAGATACCCCCTGAAGTTGGCCACCCTCTCATTCCATTGCAAATAACCATGCCAAACAAACTACAGAGCCTCAGTAATTCTGCCCCAAAGTGTGTCACACCCCCATTTCCATCTTGTGAATCTCTTTTCCATGATTGATCTCCACTCTCTTCCAACCACAAGGGATTGTTTTCCTCTCTTTCTTCATTGCTCAACTGGAGAGATTGGTTGTTATCTACCATTGCATTAAAATCACCCATTAACATTACTTCTCCCAAGTGGATGAACAGAGATATATCTCTTTTCAATGAGACATATGGGTCTTTGTTGTCTAAATTGCATCTTTTATATATTTTTGAGTTTTTTGGGGAAAAATAGAAAGAAACTAACCTGAAAGTAACCTCCTTCTCAATTATTTGCAGCCAGATGTATTGTTTGTTTAGGTCCTCTTTTACCACTTTTACAACACCACACCATTTTGCATTTATTAGCACTGTAAATCCCCCATGTCCTTTTCTTGTCTCATTTCCTTTGTTTCAAACTGGAGTTTTCTTGTACCCCTCAAAATCTGGAACCTTGCATCCGTCATGCTCATGCATTTCTACAAGAATGATAATATCTTTCCCCTCTACTATGGGCCCCAACCCCAGACCTCTTTCCAACTTACTACCTGTAAACAGTCTCATGGGGCCCCAATTTCCTCTTTTTTATTTGAGAAACGATCATTGATTTGAGCCTTCATGTTCTTCAACCATGCCCATTTTCCCTCATTTCGTCATGTTTTCACTTTTTCCCACTCCTTTCTTTGTTGTTATTGTTGAGAAAAAGTTAAGCCCTCATCTAGGTCGATGTGTGTGCCTCTAAGAAATCCTCTATTTCTAAGGATCATATTCTTATCCTCTATATTCCTTAAGATAACACTTACATGTCTATCTCTTCCTCTCTCTATCTTCTGTCCAATCCTGCTTGCCTGGCGAATACACCCTGTCCACTTCAACTTATCTTTAAGGAAGTCTCTTACTAGAATGTTTTTCCTCTTATTTTCACCAAAGTCCCTCAGTCCTTTGATAATGATATTTGCAACCTTACCTCGCTTACCCTGCTCTTCCTTTATTTGTAATTTGATTTTCTTCTTAATGGTTTCTTTTTGTTTGTTTGATGACCCATTTACAACTTGTGACCATGATTTATCCTCTTCTATCTGATCTTTTAGCTGATTTTCTTTAGCTTCCAAGTTGGTTAACACAAATTGAATCTCCTGCCTTTGTGTTGTGTCCTCTTCTTTCACCAATTCTGATTTCTCAACTATGGTTATCCTCATCTGTTCTAATTCTTGTTTCAAGGTAGTCACTTCTTGCTGTCCTATTTCCATTAGTTGCACCTCTCATATATTATGTCCTTGATTTCATGGATGACGAAAGAACTAACAAAAAAAAGGTCATCTCAACAATATTCATTCAATGATATTAATATATACTACGAATGTATGCACCTCATGAGATGAAGAGTGCTCTCACATTGACAACTCATAAGTGGATAAGGACAACACCTCATCAAGGATAAGGATGAAAACTTATAAGAGGTGATCTAGGACTTTGTGATTGTCTAGGGATTGACATGTTAACACACATATTTCTCTATTATTTCTGCAAATTTTTTACTCCAAAATAACTTGCAAGTTTGAATAATCTGCTTCCTAGACGAGCCTTTGGAGTGGTTCACCTTATAGCACACACATGATCGAGGAAAATGATATCTCTCTTGGAAAGTTATTCCAATACTTGTCTATGATCTTGGGGCATGGTATCTCACCATTTTGAACTCCTTTATATTCACTAATGTCGTGGTCTTCTATTACTTGAACAATTGGAGCCTCTTCCAAGGATAAATTTTACATCCTTGTGCTTTAACAATAATCTAAATGAGAATACAATTGGGTACAATAGTAGCCATACATGTTACATCAACTTTGACATGTGCATGAATCCTACTTGATTCTTCTTCCTAACAATATCGTTGCCTCTTTTGACACTCTTCTTATATATATTTCTTTAATAATATTATATGGCGATGCAGGTTGCTCATGGACAATCTAGAATATGGGTGATGACTAAGCTTCATTCTATGGTGGTTCAAGCTAGCACCCATTTCAACTTCATCTTGCTTGGTTCCAAATCCATAAGAGGTGGATTCCCCAACATATTGAGACCAAGTAGTTATAACATATCCATTTAGAGATCGAGACCCCATAGCAAGGGGCGCAAAGGTAGTTTGAGATTATCCAATTCTATATTGAGAATGAGTAGTTGATCCCATGAAAACAATGGGTTCCAATGCTAACTTTGTTGTGGGAGAAACAAAGATTGGATCTTGTTCCACTAGAGAATGGATGAGCGTGATATTATAGAAACTCAAAATGGTTCCTCCACCCTCCACCTAACCCTACAACCCTCCACCTAAACAACCCTCCAACCATGCAATCCTCTACCAAATCATATTAAGCTCTTAAACATTTCCCAAATGGTTAGGTTATTACATGCAACCCTTCCCTAAATCATAAATTGATGCAGGAGCATCTTCTACGACAATTTAGTATTTGATCTTCTAGAATATCTTAGGAACTTTATGAGAGGAAGTTGGTGTTAGAATATGAAGGATGTGTGCTCATTTTACCATTGACAATACCCTTGTCACCCAACCATAGGCCGAAGCCACCCTTCCAGCACCTTAACCTTGACAGAGAATCATTCCAGAAGTAAACCCTAGGCTAGATAGCCATACAAAGGGTAGTGCACATTTCCCCAAGGATAGCGCATCAACAAGAGCTGACCAGATAGTCCAAACCCTAGCCAAGAGATAGTCCAAGCCAAAACGTAATTGCTAGCTGCAGCAGCTGCACCAACAACTCTTCTCCAAACCTGTGCACAAGACTACAACTGCACTACGCATAATTGGCTCTCTGCAACTGCTAAGATGTGTCAAATGAGAGACTGGTGCCCTGTATTTATAGTGGTTCTGGCAGACTTACTGGGGCCGACTTCTCCTTCTGGGTACTTGCCTGTTCAATATATATTAATTCTTCTGGCCGACTTCTTCTCTTGGTGTTAAGCCCTAATATTGGATCAGTACCCCTTAATTGGGGCATATTAGATTAGTAATTTTATTTTATTTATGTCGTCTTTAGGCCATTAGTTGAATTATACCTCCTAGTCTCCTATATATACCAAGGAGACATTTTCATTTTGAATCATCTTGTACTTGAACATTTAAGTGGGGTAAAAGGAGGTTGCCCCCTCGAA
>ML801064.1:47134-65359 GCA_009831015.1 Picea engelmannii
AGAAGAAGAAAAAGCAAATAAAGAAAAGAATAAAGGCAAAAGGGGCTTGGAAAAATTTGCATCCATGACGGGTACAACTCGCCTTCTACAAAGGCACCCACAGGTAATATCATGCATCCCTGGCTCTCACTCTACCCGTATGTCTGGACATCCCTTGAACCAGTTCACCTCGTTTACATGGCTTGGATGAAACCCTTTGGAAACTTTTCTTTCCTTATGGATTGATCCAAGTGGATATCGGGGGCCACCCACCTTTTCCAAATGGCTCAAAATAGTTTTCTAGCCATTTTGGCAATTTACTATTTTTAGCAGGTTTTAACTTCCGGGGCCATTTTGAGGGCCTAAATGAAGTTTTTTCGAGATCAAGGTTCTAAATGATAGCCAAAGGCATGATTGATCCCCCAAAAGGAATCTCCTCGACGATACCTTTCCAACACGCTATCACACGCCTAAAACAAAGATCGTATGCAAAAGTTACGACCCCAGGAAGTTGATGCACCAACTTACCCAAACGGGGCCCACATGACTTTTGGCGCTTCATCTCCTAGGGTTAGGTTTTTGGATGTCTAGGACTTTTGGCATTCCCGTCTATTGTAAAAAAGGCCTTCCGAGCCTCATTGTAATCATCTTCTTGCGAATGCGAGTAGCCGTCACATCTCTTCTTAGAGATAAGCTGCCACCATTCTAGCGAGTCTTTCACTCTGTATTTTTACAGTCTCTCTACATTTCTTTCATTAATAGAAATCGTGTATTACTGTACTGTGTTTATGGTTGCATATCTGATACATTTCTGTTATATTATTGAATATCTGCAATATCTCTGTGCATTTATTTATTATATCTCTGCTCTCATTTCGTGCCGAAAATAATCCAGATCATGGATACTATCCCAATAAGGTATCTTGTCCTTTTCTCAACCTTGTATTATAGGTTTTTGTAGAATCTTTGAGCTATTGAATGATATATTAGGGATTTTATGTATATGTTTGATAAAATTTATGATGAAATGTGATTGACATTTCTATGATCCCTGTGACTAATGAGCCCATGGAGGGCGTAGTTTTTGATGTGCAGGACCATGCCCGACAGACAGGTACCACGTGAACCGGTACACATGGGGAGATGATTAGTTCAAACCTCCATGGGGTTGAAGAGCTCATCGGATGGTTGCTGGGACCCCATCAGGGGAAGAGACAGGATAGTGTTTGACTGCGGTCTTGCACTAGAGAAGAAGAGGATGTTCCATCAGGGGCACTTTGGCTGAGCCCGACCTAAGGGGGTTGACCCACTTCCAGTGGAACGTTTCCCTTAGATGGCCCAAGACATCACCTAGGAGCCATTGACGTCACCTTGAGCATGTGACAGTTGGATAGGGCAACTGGCATGTATGGCATGATTGGGAGGCCCAAAGAGGGCCAACATTTTGTCATTTTGTGCTGCATTTTCCCTAAAAAGGGGCTAACGTCTCCCTCAGTAGGGCTTGACATATTGCTTATGCTCAGTTAGGGTTTTAATTTAACATTTAATGTAAAAACAATATGATTTCGGTTTGAAGCCTTGTCGGCTAATTTTTATGACCTAAAATTAATTAAAGGTCATGATACAGTATATATTGAGGAGTTTTATCCTCATTTTGACATAAGACACAACTCACTCTCCTAGTGAGATCTGATTTTTGCTTCCTTATTGGGTATTTCATCTTTTGAGTGAGGCGCACTTGTTGAAGGAAGGATTTTCTTGGCATTTTTGGCATTTCTCTTGAAGGAAGGTTTACAACTAGGGTTTGCAATGCTATTTCTTCATGATATGTAAGTGTTTTTTCTGCAAAACTTCTTAATTGAATGGTTGTAGTCTTATATTCTTGCATTTATTATAAATTTTTCTGATTTTAAAACCGTAGGGGACAAACACACAAGTAGGTTGTTGTCTCATGTCCCCTAAAAGAGAATTTCTCAACCATTGAAGAAGGAAGGAAGATCCTAGCCATTGCTACACTCTTTTTACCTCTTCCCTTATGCTAGCCGTGCCTTTTGAAGTCAAGAAGGAGGAGACGTCCCAGGCCTAGGTTATCTACACCTAGGGCCGTCCTACGTCTAGGGTTTGGTGATAGGGCCTTTCCATTGAAACACTCTCCCTCACCTCACTCTCTTGTCTTGACTTATTATTTATGCTAGCCGTTTTGCCAAGTTTAACCTAAGGAAGGAGGAAAGAGCATGAGGCCTTTCTTAAGCACACCAGAGTGAGCCTCTTTCCCCTAGGGTTTTTATTCTGGGGCCCTGCCATTGCAACACTTCAGAACCCTTCCCTCTAGTCCTTAGCCTTTTCCCTTCAACCTTTTTTTCCCTTTCTTAAATTGACTCCATCTACCCTTAGGCACTGATCTCAGGTCCCCAACATTGAAGTGATAGTGGTCAAACAACTCTTGAAACTTTTATAATTTGAAACTCTAACTAACTACTAACCCTAATAAGGCTGATGTCATACTTGGTTATTCCATCTTGACACAACACTTTCTATTGATAAGCAATTAGATGGTGTTTTAAATAATTTATTGAGTAAAGGATTGATTGGATACATTGTTTGCTGCATCATCTCAATATTTATTGATGAATTGATATCATTCCATTGATATATTAATTTACATTGATCTCGTCAATATATATTGTCATAATTGATAATATATTGATATCAGATAGTTATATGAAGTACTAACCCATTGAAATATAGCCTGCATATATTGTTTTTCTATTGTCTTGTTCCGGGCAGGTGTTCTCATTTGGGGCTAGACTTCATTATTGGCTGTTTAGCCAGACTATCTGATCTTGGTGGTAACCTGTGAGGAGGGACTTTTGCTTTGACTTTCATACCTTGGCCTCTTCAAAACCCCAGGTTACCGGGGACGTCTCCCCTGAGCCTAACCTCCCTGAATAGAAAGAACCTCCCCATTGTGGTGACATTGGGTGGGGTAGGTTCCTGTTAGGCCAGTTTGGCCTCTATATTCTAGCCTTTTGACCTAGCTACAAACTGTGCGATAGAATTTTGGCACCGTTTCCAAGGAACACTGAGTCAATTCTCCTCAAAGGACAAATCTTTTCGGTAAGCCTTGCCTCATAGACCTTTTCTTACAAGCTTACCTGGCGATTCCACTAGGGTGTTATTCCCCTTTTCTTTGGTAGTTTCAAGTAAACTATCTGGCAACTCCACAAACTAAAAGGAGATTCAATAATCCTCCTTTGTCTTTTAGAAGGAAGCCTCCCTTAAACTCCCCTGTTGTCAAATCACTTTTTGGGAAGAGCCTTCCTTTAAGAATCATGTCTACCTCTCATACCACTACAACAAACCCATCCAACAATCAAAGGCAATGGTCATCTACCCTTTTTAGGCCATTAGACATGTTATCCATACCAAGCTACCCTAGGCAAATGCCACCCAAGTATGAAAAGTGGTTGCCTAAATTCACCGGTACTGATGCAATCAGTGCCAAAGAGCATATGAGCAAATTTTGGGCATTCTTTCAGCTTCACCCCATCAGTGATGATGCTGAAGATTTGGTCATGAAGTTGTTCTCTGCTACTCTCTATGATGCCTCAAGGCGTTGGTACCTCAGCCTTCCTGACGGAAGCATCAAAACCATGGATAGACTTGAAGAGTTCTTTCTCAAAATATGGAGTATCAAAGAAGACCCTAATATGATTCTCACACGACTAAATAGCCTTTCTAAGTATGAAAATGAGTCCATTTGGGAGTTTCACACCAGATTCGAGACATTGCTACAAAGAATTCCCACAAGACATCACCCAAAAGATGACTAGCTTGTCCATATTTACACCAGATCTTTCAATGGCCAACTAGGGCATCTTCTTAGAGACAAAAACCCCCAGTCCATTCAAGAAGCCCAAGAGCTCGCCACCAAGATAGAAGGGAACCTCCTTTCATCTAAAATTGAGCCTTTTGCTAACCCAAGGGGGAGAGTAGACACCAAGAAGAAAATAGTACACAACGCTGAGCCTACTTCAGATCTATGTACCGGTATCAACAAGCTACAAGCCTCTATGGATGGCATCATAAAGAATCAAGAAGAAATGATAAGCCAGATTGTCAGACTTGAAAAATCCCAGATCCAAGCACCCAGGGCCCCGTTCAAAGGACAATTCCAGAAAGGGAACCAATTTTAAAAGCCAAAGAATAAGCACGAAGTTCCAAATACCTTGGCCCCAACGAACGTTGTTGATGAAAATCCTTGGTGCCTAGAGTGCAGTGAAGCACATTGGGAGCATGAATGTCCTTATAACTCTGGCCATCAACAAGTCAACAACATGGATTGCTTGATGGGGTTCCCTCAAATAAATATCACAGATATAGAACATCAAGAGGCCGCAAAGGAAGTAGCCAGAGCAGCAAGAATGGTGATGATAAACAACCTGGATCAGGAATCACGAGAAAAGCTAAAGAAACAAGAAGTTCAAGTATACATAAGGAAGAACTCGAGACAACCCGCTGCTGATCAGGAAAAGCCCCCGCCCTTGGAGATACTTATTCCCAAGACTTCCAAGGATGGTAAGGTTGACGTAAATTTTGACTTCGAAGGGGAATTATCAAAGATGCATGTGAATGTTCCCCTGAGAGAAGCAATCAAGATACCATCCATCAAGGAACACTTTGATACTTTCTTTTCAGGTTCAGATGAACCTATGGACCCCCCTATTATGTTGCAAGATGACCATTTCAGGGTCCAATATGGTGAAAACCCTCCTTTCTTCATGACTTTGACAATGAAAAACAAAAATCTCAACAATTGCATGCTAGATACAGGTGCTGGAGCCAACATGATGTCTCTTAAAGTCATGCAACAAGTGGGTTTGAAGGTCACTAGGCCTTACATGAATGTGTGTGGTTTCAAATCTAAAGAAATACCCACACATGGGGTGGTTGAAAATGTTGAAGTATGCCTGAAGTAGTATCCAGAGAAGACAGTCCACATTGACATTGTGGTGGTTGATGTCCCAGACATGTGGGGGATGTTATTATCTTGGAAGTTTGGCGCGATGATAGGCGGTTCCCTTGAGATGGACCTCACCTTTTTGCGATTACCTTTGAAGGATGGGACAATGGGATGTCTACTCAATGTGCCAATAACTGGGGACCATGTGCAGGATATTGTTCATCTCATCAATAATGACAAAGCACAGAATGATATGATACAAACTCTTCAGAAGTATTCTCCAGAAGACATGCCCTTTGCAACAGAAGAAGACTTTGATCAGATTGAATGGCCCAAGAAAGAAGAATACCAACAACTCCTAGATGAATTTAAGAACAAAGAAGTTGGGATGGTAAAGATATTAAAGAAAAATAAATATGACGTACAAATCCACCCATCCCAACAAGAAGTCTTTACAACAGAAGCCCACCCACCTCCCTCAGTACAATACACCAGGGTTGTCCAGGGAACAACCAAATACAAAATTAGAAAGTATAAGGAGGGAGATATGGTATGGATGTGGGATACTCAAAAGGGATAGCCAACTAATGTAAAAGGAAGCGCATAGTCATGGATCAGACCCTTCAAAGTTGGAATGGAATCAATTGATAATTCATACTACTTGTCCACTTTGGAAGGAAGAAGGCGCCCATTACCTATCAACGGGCACCTCCTTAAACCCCACCAAGGTGGGGGGACTTGAATTCACAGGTAAGTGAAGGTAAGTAGCCATTTTTCGTGTATTATACCATTCACATTTCATGTTAGTTTGCTTCCTCACTTGCATATTGATTGTTTTATTTCAGTTATATATATATATATATATATATATGCGAGGTGCAATACCACCCCATATTTGTTACTGATGCCCCTATCGAGTTGAGTAGGTCTGCAGGTTATGCCAGAGATGCTGAGGTTCTCATGCGCTCTACGGTGAGCACATGTCCCCGAGTTGGAGCCAGATGTTATCCTTGGTTTCTAGGGATAACTAGGAGATCATGTTGCGAGGCCCACAGGTCCTAGACATGGAGTACCGAGAGCAGGATTGACCTGAGCATGGCCCTGGAGGGCCCATCCTTTTCTTATTTCATCATATTCATCTTGTTAGTAGCAACAACATCCATCACCATCGGCTTGGTCTTGTATCAGAGAAGGCTCTTGCTCCATGAGGCAATTGGTCCAGGTATCATGGTATGTGTCACCTTTGATCATTATAACCTTTAAATGTATGCTTCTAATTTCTTTTATTTCTGACAACTGCTTGGATCTTACATTGACCCACTTGACCATGCTTGGGGAGATTGTCTAGGTGCCTTAGCAAGCCTGTACCCATAGGTTTTGGTTTGCCACTGGGGGGTTTCTAAAGAGCCATCGTCCGCTGCCATCATACCATCACTTTTCCATCTTGTCTCCCACTCATCTGTCCCATTCCCCTTGTCCGGGCATTAGGATGATCTGTTTGTGGGGTTGCACCTTATCTCATGGGAAGAAGGGGATAAAGGACTAGAAGGTAAAAGCAGCTGGTAAAAGATAAAATCCTAAACATGAAACCTCGAGATGCTTCGCCTAGGGATCCCCAAGAAGGCAATAAAAATCCTCTCAACAAGAAACAAGAGGGACCTGGAGAAATAACAAAACAAGAGCTAATCAAGAGGATAGGGGGTCTCATCACGAGCCAGCCTATTATGTTCATGGGTACCTAACAACATGACATTGTCACCATCTGGTTACCACGCCAGGGCAATGACCTTTGGTTGCATGGCCAAGGGAAAGGGGGTCTCATCAGGAGCCAACCTTATCACCGCTATGAAATTACTTGTGGGTAACACTGTCAGCTCTGGTCACCATGCCAAGGCAATGTCCTCTAGTTATCCCTTGAATAAAAAGAAAAAGAAGAAGAAAAATCAAATAAAGAAAAGAATAAAGGAAAAAGGGGCTTGGAAAAATTTGCATCTATGACGGGTACAACTTGCCTTCTACAAAGGCACCCACAGGTAATATCATGCATCCCTGGCTCTCACTCTACCCATATGTCTGGACATCCCTTGAACCACTTCACCTCGTTTACATGGCTTGGATGAAACCCTTTGGAAACTTTCCTTTCCTTATGGATACTATCCCAATAGGGTATCTTTTCCTTTTCTCAACCTTCTATTGTAGGTTTTTGTAGAATCTTTGAGCTATTGAATGATATATCAGGGCTTTTATGCATATGTTTGATAAAATTGATGATGAAATGTGATTGGCATTGCTATGATCCCTATGCCTAATGAGTCCATGGAGGGCGTAGTTTTTGATGTGCAGGACCATGCCTAACGGACAGGTACCACGTGGACCGGTACACATGGGGAGATGATTAGTTCGGACCTCCATGGGGCTGAAGAGCTCATCAGATGGTTGTTGGGACCCCATCAGGGGCAGAGACAGGACAGTGCTTGAACGAGGTCTTGCACCAGAGAAGAAGAGGACGTTCCATTAGGGGCATTTTGGCTGAGACCGACCTAAGGGGGTTGACCCACTTCTAGTGGAACGTTTCCCTTGGATGGCCCAGGACATCACCTAGGAGCCATTGACGTCACCTTGAGCGTGTGACAGTTGGACAAGGTAGCTGGCACGTGTGGCGTGATTGGGAGGCCCAAAGAGGGCCAACGTTTTGTCATTTTGTGCTGCATTTGCCCTAAAAAGGGGCTAACGTCTCCCTCAGTAGGGCTTGGCATCTTGCTTATGCTCAATTAGGGTTTTAATTTAACATTTAATGTAAAAACAATATGATTTCAGTTTGAAGCCTTGTCGACTAATTTTTATGACCTAAAATTAATTAAAGGTCATGATATAGTATACATTGAGGAGTTTTATCCTCATTTTGACATAAGACACAACTCACTCTCCTAGTAAGATCTGATTTTTATGCCCTTATTGGGTATTTCATCTTTTGAGTGAGGCACACTTGTTGAAGGAAGGATTTTCTTGGCATTTTTGGCATTTCTCTTGAAGGAAGGTTTACAACTAGGGTTTGCAATGCTATTTCTTCATGATATGTAAGTGTTTTTTCTGCAAAACTTCTTAATTGAATGGTTGTAGTCTTATATTCTTGCATTTATTATAAAATTTTCTGATTTTAAAACCCTAGGGGACAAACACACAAGTAGGTTGTTGTCTCATGTCCTCTAAAAGAGAATTTCTCAGCCATTGAAGAAGGAAGGAAGAGCCTAGCCATTGCTACACTCTTTTTACATCTTCCCTTACGCTAGCCGTGCCTTTTGAAGTCAAGAAGGAGGAGACGTCCCAGGCCTAGGTTATCTACACCTAGGGCCATCCTGCTTTTAGGGTTTGGTGATAGGGCCTTTCCATTGAAACACTCTCCCTCACCTCACTCTCTTGTCTTGACTTATTATTTATGCTAGCCGTTTTTCCAAGTTTAACCTAAGGAAGGAGGAAAGAGCATGAGGCCTAGCTTAAGCAACACCAGAGTGAGCCTCTTTCCCCTAGGGTTTTGATTCTAGGGCCCTGCCATTGCAACACTTCAAAACCCTTCCCTCTAGTCCTTAGCCTTTTCCCTTCAACTTTTGTGCCCTCCCTTAAATTGACTCCATATACCCTTAGGCACTGATCTCAGGTCCCCAACATTGAAGTGATAGTGGTCAAACAACTCTTGAAACTTTTATAATTTGAAACCCTAACTAACTACTAACCCTAATAAGGCTGACGCCATACTTGGTTATTCCATCTTGACGCAACACTTTCTGTTGATAAGCAATTAGATGGTGTTTTAAAGCATTTATTGAGTAAAGGATTGATTGGATACATTGTTTGCTGCATCATCTCAATATTTATTGATGAATTGATATCGTTCCATTGCTATATTAATTTACATTGATCTCGTCAATATCTATTGTCATAATTTCTAATATATTGATATCAGATAGTTATATGAAGTACTAACCCATTGAAATGTAGCCTGCATATATTGTTTTTCTATTGTCTTGTTCTGGGCAGGTGTTCTCATCTGGGGATACACTTCATTATTGGCTGTTTATCCGGACTATCTGATCTTGGTGGTAACCTATGAGGAGGGACTTTTGCTTTGACTTTCATACCTTGGCCTCTTCAAAACCCCAGGTTACCGGGGACGTCTCCCCTGAGCCTAACCTCCATGAATAGAAATAACCTCTCCATTGTGGTGACATTGGGTGGGGTAGGTTCATGTTATGCCAATTTGGCCTCTATCTTCTAGCCTTTTGACCTAGCTACAACTTGTACGATAACAGGACCCACGACTGTTGCTTCCTTGAGAATATATTTGTACTATGTGCTCTTCATCGATGATCACTCTTGCAAGACATGGATTTACTTCTTGAATACCAAGGATGGAGTCCTTGTGATATTTCAAGAGTTTAAGTTTCAGGTTGAGAACTTGACTGGGAAGAAGATCAAGGTGCTGAGATCAGATAATGGAGGAGAGTATACCTCCATGGATTTCGATGATTTCTGTATTGAGGAAGGGATCAAGAGGGAGTACATCGTTCGTTATAACCCTCAGTAGAATGGGGTTGCAGAGAGGAAGAACATATCCATTGTTGAGGCAACCAAAGTAATGATACATGATCATAATCTACCTATGATTATGTGGGAAGAGGCATCCATGACAATTGTGTACGTTTAGAATAAGAGTCCTCATAAGATTCTAAAAAACATGACTCCCGAAGAAGATTTCACCAGAGTGAAGCTTGAGGTTGGACACTTTAGGATATTTGGGTGTCGAGTATACATTCATGTACCCAAGGAAAAGAGGACCAAGCTAGACCCTTCAGGCATAAAGGGTACATTGTGGGGTACAATGAATCTTTGAAGGCATACCAGATCTACATCCCCGGTTAGAGACAAATCGATGTTAGCAAAGATGTCACCTTTGAGGAAGAGATAACCCTTTTAAGATCAGGAGAAACTTAGATGGAGATTGACAACGAGAAGAAGGAAGAGACAATACCTTCTCCCCATTCAAAATTTCAGAGGGAGATAATTACTGATCCAGTTGATCCCATAGCTCCAGTTGATGTTCCCAGAGACATTGTAGTAGGATAGAAGAAGCTTGCATGGGCTCGACAGAGTCTGCAGGAGCCATAGGGACATGCAACTCCTCATGGTACATTTCGAGAGAGAAAGATACCACAAATATTTTCGAGCTATGTTTCAACTATGAGCCACATCATTGATACTGATCCTTCTTGTCATGGAGAAGCAACAGGTCAGAAGGTTTGGCAAGATGCCATGACTGAAGAGTATCAGTCCATCATGAATAATGATGTGTGGGATGTTATTCTGAGATCGAAAGGGAAGTCTGTAGTGACTTCCAAGTGGATATATAAGATCAAACATGCAGCTGATGGAAGTGTCGAGAAGTGAAAAGAGAGATTTGTGGCTAGAGGATTCTCTCGGGTGGAGGGAATGCCTGATACACTTCCATCGGTACAATTATTTCCATTAACACATCCATGGGTTGGAGACTACATCAGATGGATGTGAAGACAACCTTCTCAATGGAGAGATTGAGGAAGAAGTTTACATTGAGAAGACATATGGATTCATGATACATGAGAATGAGTCTCATGTGTGTAGGTTGAAGAAAGCCATGTATGTAGGTTGAAGAAAGCCATGTATGGACTAAAGTAGGCACCTCATGCTTGGTATGAGAATATTGATGGATACTTGATGAGTTTGGGCTTCAACAAGAGTGTTGTTGATCCCAACGTATACTACAACATTATTGGTGACGAGTGCTTGATTTTGGTCCTATATGTTGATGACTTATTCCTCACCGGTTTAGAAAGCCTTATTGTTGAATGCAAGCGTGCATTGGATTTTGAATTCAAGATGAAGGACCTTGGTATGATGCACTACTTATTGGGACTAGAAGTGTGGTAGAGGACTGATGATATTCTCCTGAGTCAGGGGAAATACACAGTGGAGATATTGAAGAAATTCAGGATGACAGACTACAAGTCCATGCCTACACCAATGGTGATGAATCTGAAGAAAATGAAAAAGACTTCTTCCAATTCATGCGAGATTGATCCACATATTTATAAACAACTAATTGGATCATTGATGTATCTGGTTAACACTAGACTTGATATATGCTATGCAGTGAGTGTACTCAATCAGTTTACAAGTCAGTCGAGACAGACACACTGGATAGCAGTGAAGCATGTGTTGAGATATTTATGAGGAACAATTGGTTATGGCCTGAGATATGCCTCCGGTGTCGACATGAGATTGCAAGGATATGTCGATGCAGATTGGGCAGGGAGCGCAGTGGACTGAAAGAGCACCTCTGGTTGTTGTTTTACTTTTGGATCTGCCATGGTTTCCTGGTGCAGCAGGAAACAAACATCTTTGGATTTGTGTATCGTAGAATTAGAGTACATTGCATTATGTGTGGAAGTCTGTAGAGCAGTGTGGCTTTGCAAGCTCCTTGCAGATTTATTTGGACATGAGATGGATTCCACTATTATCCACTGCGATAACTAGAGCTATGTGAATCTTTCAGAGAATCCTATGTTTCACGATAAATCGAAACACATCGAGATCAAATATCATTACCTCGGAGATATGGTGCAAAGGAAAGAAATACATGTGCAGTACCTTTCTACACACAAGCAAGTTGCAGATGTCTTCACCAAACCGCTTTCCAGGAAGAATTTCAAGTACTTTCGTGAGAGACTTGGCCTGGTGGAGAATGCCTCCCTAGCTGATAGGGAGTGTTGATGATTGCAACTTCACGAGACATTATCCAAGTCATTCTCCTCTGGACTGAGTTGAGACGATCTGTGAGAACGCCCATGTGATGGGTGACTCATACTCCTCTGGACTGAGTTGAGATGATGTGTGTGGTCTCTTGTTGCGCTCCTTTGGATTGAGTTGATATGACTTGAGATGGTCTCCTGTTGGACTCCTATGGACTTAGTTGAGTCGACTTGAGATGGCTCTTCATATTGTACTCCTATGGATTTAGTTGAGTAGATCTATTGAGGGTGACGTCCATGTGGTTGAGCACATGTGGACTTATCCCTAGTGGTAGAGCACTATAGGACATGTGGGAGATCCCTTGTTATATTGTCTAAGAGTTAGATTATTGTGAAAACCTAATTTTGTATTGTGAAGGGTACAAGTTGGCCCCACCATCTAAAGATAATTAATATTGTGTAAAAGATAATTATATTATTGAGTTGTACAAGTCATCCCTATTGTGCCAATAGACACATCTATTTCATGTGCTAGGTCATGCATTTATAGGAGAGATACATCCCAATTGTGGATCATATCTCATTCTCACAACACATAGTGTGGAGATCTGAAATTTGGTGTGCACTTCTCTTAGGCTCTATCTTTCTTGGTTATAGAGCACCCTCTTGTGTGCACTAGGGTTTGTGGTGAAAGGGTGATCTTATCTTGACTCTATAGCAAAGTATTGTTGGGTTTTTCCCTTGTTTGAGAAGGGTTTTCCTAGGATAAATTCTTGTGTCTTGTGCATGGTTATTCTTCTTGTGATCTTGGTTACGACGGTTATTGTGTTGTTGCATCGTTTATGGTTCAAGTTCATGCTAAATTGAAAGAAACTACATGTGCTTGAGCTAAGAATTAAAATTCAACAATAGCTCGTAAGATGATCAATGATGCAACTCACATTGTATATTTTTTCTTTAAAGAAGTTTTTAGGTTGCATGGATTGCCAAAAAGTATTGTTTCTGACAGAGACACAAAATTTGTGGGTCATTTTTGGAGAAATTTATGGAAAAAGTTAGGGACCAATCTCAAATTTAGTTCATACCACCCACAAACAGATGGACAAATAGAGGTGGTAAATGGAAGCTTGGGAAATATTTTAAGACGTCTGGTACTGAACATCCCAAATAGTGGGATCATGTACTTGCACAAGAAGAGTTTGCATATAATGATTCACCTAATAGAAGCACATGATTAAGTCCATTTCATATTTTGTATGGAATGCATCCTAGAGGAATTTATGAGTTAATGAATCTAGGAAAACAAGAAATTAGAAGTGTTGATGATGAATATTTTGCAGTAAGCATGCAGGAAAGGGTCAAGCAACAACTACAGGACAACAACAAGAAGTACAAACAAAAGACATATTTGAAGAGAAGAAAATTGGATTTTTAAGTTGGAGACTTGATCATGACACACCTCATAAAAGAAAGGTTTCCTAGAGGGGAATATAACAAATTAAAATTTAAAAATATTGGACCATGCAGAGTGTTGGGAAAATTTTCCTCAAATTCTTATGAAATAGAACTTCCAAGTAACCTTGGAATTTCTCCAATCTTTAATGTATCAGATTTGTACCCTTTCAAGGAACCAACATATAATTTCACAGATGCACTTGATAGTGACAACATTCAGACCATTGACTAGGAGAAACAACTACCTATAGCACAACATAAGCATATTGAATATATTTTGGACCAAAATATAGTAACGAAGACAAGGGGTAAACAATACTTTTAGTACTTGATCACGTCGAAAGGACAACCACTTGAATATGACATGTGGATGAAAACAACTGGAATATCTAAGTATGGTACAAGTATTGAGGAACTACTACAAAAAGCGCAAGAACAAGTCTTTTCTTCCCCGAGAGTCTAATGCAGGAGTATATTCTGTGAAAATTTAGTATTTGATCTTCTAGAGGATCTTAGGAAATTTATGAGAGGAAGTTGGTTTCCTCATTGTAATTGTTTTTATCTATTTTTTCTAAGTTGTAATATTCTAGGGTGTTCGAGAAGAAAGAAATTTTTCCACAAATGTAATAGGAGGTGGAAGAGTTAGATAAATTAGGAATTATGTTTGGATTTGATCCTATCTTTTAGGATCAAAATTGAGTTGTTTTAAGTTAATTAGAGTAATTGTGTAATTTTGATAAGATTCGATACTATCTCTATGGATTAGGTTGATTTGGTCCTTATTGTATTAAAAGGTTTGATAGGCGAGACCAGGGTGGTTGAGTGAGTTTGAGGAATGAGTGTAGAGTGAGAAGTGTGGAAGTATGTAGAGATCGAGAAGGAATTGAGCCTTTCTATTGTATTCTTATTCCTTCAATCATTCTAATAGAAGACAATTGTGAAAATTGTGTTCTTGTGTATTTTTTGATATGATTCTATGTGTTAAAGAGGCAAACGATGAAGTGTTTTGTTTGCAGGAGATCCTGTGCAAGTCCTTATTGCACATTTAAGCCAGATCGAGACCACAGAGAGAAGAAATAGCCATAAAAGTGCCTTAGAAACAATCCGATCAAAAATTGATTCCTGTAGAAGTCATTCGACAATATAAGTGAGTGGACAGTCAGGATCGAATTGAGAGGATTAGATCAATGTTCCACAACATTTCGGTACATTGACGTTTTTCTTATTTCCTGGTATTTGAAAAGTTTGAAACCCCGCGTTCTGGTGGCAGAGATACATGAAATCCATAGGTTTGTCGGCGGGGTTCCACACGCAGTTCCGGCGTGGACCAAACAAGAAGGGTTGGATGGTTGATATTAAATTTTCAATTCCAAAGATTGACGACCCTCGTCGCAGTGGACCGTGACCATCAACGAGTTTTGTGTTGGAGGTTGTAATAAGTCTCTACGTCTCGGTTTTTGATTAAGAACAATCAACGGTCTAGAAAGGATCCAAGATCCATATCAACGGTGGACATTATATCACCCCATTGTTGTTTATCCTTGATCAACTTTAGGATAAAAAATCCAGATTGATCGCGTAGTAAACTTCCATGGACGAGCCTGTGGTTATTAGCGTTGGGTCATATGATAAAGAAGTTTAACAACCGAATTTGTTCCCTCGGTTCCAGCGTAGGGTCGCATAGCGAAGGAAAAGGGATTAGCGCCTATACAAGGAGAATTCAAAATATTCGAATTATTCTGAATTTCTTTCAATTAAACGAATTCTACATGACTATTGGAGTTAAGAAAGGAGGAAACGAGTCCATATTGATCATCATAAATTTTATATAAAACCCACCATCTTGAACTTTTAAATATTCTCAAATGTTGTGGTCCACTATTATTTGAACGAATAGTCTTCTCCAAGGACACAATTTTTATCCTTATGCTTTGAAAATACCTTATCTCCTATAGAAAGTATATAATAGAAATAAATTACATATATAATCACTTTAACAAATCATTATCTCATATGGATAATTAATAAGTGCTATAAAATCATCATCACAATAAAAAAAATTAAAATTGAATAAATTGATATAAAATCATTTTCAACATAAACATGACTTCAATGAAAAAACAACCTTAATTTTAAAACTAAATCAATTGATAAAAAACATTTTAAATATAAACATAACATTCCATGTATAACATCACTAACTACAAAAAAAATTTAAAACAAAAAAAAATATATATATATATATTTTTTTTCAGAAAAACATAACATTTCACGTATAACTCTCATGAAGAGGTAGCCTTGACATTTTTAAACGACCACTAAGAAAAAAAAATCCAAAATGGAACAAATTGATATAAAAACATTTTCAAAATAAACATAACAATTATAAATTATATATTTATAAGAGCCGAGTAGTAATCATAAGAAGCACTGGGGTTTTTCTAACGATGTCAATCAAGGAGACCAAGGTATTTGTGTAGCAGGGGTTGATATTTACATTGATTCAAATCATTACTTTTTATTTGAATTATGATACAAGTCATGGCTCTAAAAATCAGGTTGAATTATATACCCTTTGGGTTTGTTGAAAGATGGAGAGGAACGATAACTTAGGCAACTCCAAGTATTTGGAGATTCAAAAATATTGATAGATTGGGATAACGGAAAATGAAACATTGAGAATTTGGTCCTAATTTCTATTGTAAACAGATTAAAGGAGGTAAAATTCACTTTTGATTGCATTATTTTTTCTTATAATTGATGATTATGATGGTTAATGTTCATTGAGATCAAAATTGGTCTATCAGACCTTAAGAAAAGTAAGAGATTACTTGAATTTCTTTAAAATGTTGTTTTGATGCTTGAAAATCATTAAGAGAAGCGTTCCAATATCACTAAAGTTTTGTTGACTTAGAAGGTTAGGAAGGTCAGTATTGTGACAAATATTTTGAAATTAAGATCTAATATGGGTATACGCAGGGTGCTCTAGGAGAAAATGCTTTTCATCTTCAACATTGCCCAAGAAGATTCCTTGTCTAGAGAAGATTTGATCTTGCTAGAAGGTAGCTTAATTGAACTTGAGGTCAAAAGAGGCACTCTGTATTCAACATTTGAGAAATGTTTGTATTAATGTTTTATTGAAAATTGGTCATTTGATTTGTAGACACTTTTTGTAAATATCTTTTATGTAGTTATTTCAAGGTAATCCCTTTATGGTTTTTGATACTAAAGGACTAAACCAAATTTGAGATGATGCATATGGGAAATAGTATATGAGTCCACTTAGTATGGACAGTGTATATTTCCATTTATTTTTTTGAAATATCATATATAAGGACTTTTTTCTTTGGAAAAAACTTTAATTTTTGGAAAAATTTATAATCTTTAAGCTTTAAACTCTCACATTGATTGAAATTTCATCACATACCTTGTATGTTGATATCCATGGACATTGATTGAAATTTCATCACATACCTTGTATGTTGATATCCATGGTAGTTAAACATGAGATGAGACCATTAGATACAATAGACTCCAAAATATTTTATTTAATGACTACATCTCTTGTATAACCAACATAAAAATCAATGCATAATGAGTGAGTTCACCTTTAAAATCCACGTAAGCTATTACAAGTGGTACCAGAGCCAATTATCATTAGATTTGGATGTTAATTAGAGATAAGAAGGATAATTTGTAATAGAAAACAAGTGTAGTTTTAAACTACGTTGATTTGAAAACTCAATATGTTTTTGTTTATCACATTTGTAAATGTGACCATGCCAATGGTAGAGACACTTGTTCTTTCTTCCACTTCATAAAAATATAAATTTGGGTGGAAATTGAATGATTCGATTAACTCAACATACCATTCATTTGGAAATTCTCTAATGTTGAAGAAATGAGATTTCTTTGAATTCACAAAGAGTGACAAGCCTGGTCATTTTTTCATTAGTAGTGAAATGAACATATTTTGTTAATGAAATACATTGATATAAAAATATTTTCAAGCTAAACATAAGATCTCATATATAACTCAAATGAAATGCTATAATATGAAGTTAAAATATTAGATGATTTTGGGAAGGAATAATCCTAGAAATATATCAATTAATCCTTGTCTTGATCTCCTATATAGTATTATCATGCTAGAGGAAAGGTCGGTCAACCCTTATCCATGATCCCCTAGAAAATCATACTTTTCTTGAGGAATGGTCAATTGACCCATCAAGTGGATATGATGCAACTGAATTACCATCCTCAAGGAAGAGTCAATCAACCCTTCTTTGTGATCCCTTTCATGAGAATACCATCCTTTAGGAAGTGTTGACCGACCCTTCTCCGTGATCCCCCTCTATAATAATACTATGTTGGAGGAAGGATCAACCAACCCTTCCATTAGATCCCACCTATGTGAAATAAAATCTTGAATAAGGGTCGACCAATACTTCTCCATGCTTCCCCTCCATAAGAATATCATCATTGAGGAAGGGTTTGTCGATCCTTCCCTAGGATACCCTTTACATGAAAATATGTTATAAGAAGGGTTGGATGACCCTTCCATTGTATACCTTGTGATGAAAATTCCATCCATAAGAATATTGTGCTAGAGGAAAAGTCGGTTGACCCCTCTCTGGGATCCCCCTTACACAAATTTTTTTCTTAAAGAATGGTTGGCCATACCTTCTACTAGAATACTTGGAGATGCCAATACCATCCTTGAGGAATGGTTGATTGAACCTTCCACTGTATACACCTATATGAGAATACTATATTGTAGGAATGATCAACTAACCCTTCTCCATTCTCCCCATCCAGGAGAATACTTTTCTTAAGAAAAGGTCAGCCAACCCTTCCTTAAGATTACCCTTATGCAAACATTTTGTTTTAGGAATGGTCGACGAACCCTTCCTTAGGATCATCCTTATGCCAAAACTTTCTTTGATGAATGGTCAACCAACCCTTCCACTTGTTAATGTTTAAGCCATTATTATAGTTCTTTGCATTTCAATAGATAACAATAGCATAATACAAGATCACTGAGAA
>ML801064.1:65560-127882 GCA_009831015.1 Picea engelmannii
CAAGAAGGGTATTCTTCAACAACATCATGCGAGAGAGAGAGAGGACAACATCATCAACAACATCAAGTGGGTGAGAGGACAACATCATCAATATCATCTTGGAACACTGACTGGCGTATCTATAAATCATCGGAAGTTTTCTTCATCGACATCATCGTCATTCTCAAAGGAATGCAATCATCAACTGCGTCAATAATTATTAGTATAAAACTAATACATCATCATCATCACAGCACGAGGTTGGCTCATCATAATACAAGACTGGCTTTACGTCACAGTTGTCAAGCTGGAAGCTCAGTACTTGTCTTTCTTTACATCACAACAATCAAGCTGGAAGCAAGATACTAGACTGGCTTTATGTCATAGCTTCTCAAGATGGAAGCACAATACTAGTCTCATCTCAATGTCTTGCTTTACTTCACAACACTTAAGCTAGAAGCAAGATACTAGACTAGCTTTACGTCATGGCTATCAAGCCAGAAGCACAGTACTAGTCTCATCACATCGTCTTGCTTTACATCACAACACTTAAGTTGGAAGCAAGATACTAGACTGGCTTTACGTCACAACCATCAAGACGAAAGCACAGTACTAGTCTCATCTCACCGTCTTGCTTTATGTCACAACAATAAAGCTGGAAGCAAGATACTCATCCTGCTTTACGTCACAATTGTTATTGATCCAAGAAACCCTTTGTGATTGTATAGCAAAGGTGCTTGGTAACTTAGAATGAAATGGTTTTTGGTATTTTTATAGATGGATCAATGAGATAACAAATTATAACTCAGTACTCAGACCTTAAATGGGTAATCAAAACAAACAGAGCTCTCATGAAACAATAATCAGATGGCAAGCTTAAATGGATGAGAATACAGAGTTACTAAACCAAATACAACATGTAGGGTTTATAAAACTGTGTAAAACAATCTTAAGTAAACTATGAGCTGACTGGTGAGATGAGAGTCACTGCAGCTAAAACAGTTTAATTAAAACAGAGGAAGACAGGTGATAAAATCTGATATTGTAGCAGAGAGAAATCTATCTTTTTTGCATTAGCATCAAAAAAGTCTGTTTACATAGCATAATCGTATTTGAAATCGAACCCCCCTCAATCATCTTGAGTCTGAGTATTTATTTCATTACATTTCAGTTTTCAGATCCTAGAAGAATGGATTTGATATCTTCAAAACATAAAGTAAATCCAATTACAATAAACTAGGGAGAGATCCACGAAATAAGACTAATCTTTATTTGATGATCTTTCAATAGGTAACAATTGATGAAGTGTAGTTGTAGCCTTCCAAGGCTCCCTAGATTCAATCTCTCAAAGATAATTTCGAATTTGGTAAAAATTTCCAAATCCCTGAAATCTTGCTTTTGAAAAAGGTAAATGACACTTGTACATCTCTTCTTCTCTTTTATTTTTCAAAAGTGGCTGATTGGATAGATTTGATAATTTATTAATAACGTCTTAGAAGAGGTTCCAATTCGTTCTCATGCAAAAATCTTCGATCTGGGAAAAAACCATAAGATTCTGGCCGTAACAGAGCTTTCACCAACTTATTTACCGACAAATCTGCTCTTAAGCTGGTGAAAAGCGGAGCTTTCACCAGCTAACTATCAAAATTTTCGGCGAATTAGCTGGTGAAAAGAGCAGATTTTTCAAAATCAAATTTCTCGGTCATAGAAAATCTGTTTTTCATGCTTGAATAGTCGATCGACATATAGAAATCCTAAGCTTTCCAATGGTGTTTTCAAATCTTCATTTGAATCTCAAGAAGGGATTGAAAAGTTCCCTTCAATATTAGGCATCATTCTTTCAAAAATGTCAGTGCATTTTTTATCGCTAACAGGAAGGACAGACTGTCCAATTCTTTTCTCAACAAAGAGCCACTGTGTCTCCTTGCCATTTGCAATTCAAAACCCCAAAAAATTCTGCACACCAAACACTGTGATATGCTATTTGGGCCAAGGTCTTGCGCTGGTGAAAATACTCGGCTCTGTTTTTCAACATTGAAAACTTACCATACAATTGTGGGTTATGCGTGTTGGGGAAATGATGCGGCGATTTGATGTCACCAGCCATGTAATACTGCTCCCTCACCTGTAATGATGGATTCAAATTTTCCATTTCCAACACCATGATCGCAAACCATGCATTTCTGAATGAGATCCGCTTTGCAATCCGATTTAGACGTGCAAACCCGAATCTCCATCATTATCCACTTTCACCAGCGCATCATAATGATTGCATTACGTGAGCTGAGCATGCCATCATTTGATTTTTAAAACGTGGAGAGAACACACGTGATTCCCGCTTTCACCGGCTAATGGCCCATGAGAGATGCTCTTTAGCTGTTGAAAATCACCGCTTTCACCAGCTAACCATCATCTTTAAAACATGCGTTAGCTGTTGAAATCCTTTTTTATGGAAATTTTAAAGAGAAGACCTTTATGGGTGATCTTATTTCTAAGACAAAGGTCAAAACCTAAGTCTTGCTACTAGAAAAGCTCAAAACCAAATTTGAGAAAACTACCAATAGCCATGCTATCAACCACAAAATGAAACCATAGTGACTGATTCATTTTGGGAGCTAACATTTGGCTCCAACTGGGATGGAGACCTCCCTGCGAGGTTTCCAAGAACCTAGTAGTTTTAGTAGCCTTTAGCATTGGGCATGGAGTCATCTGGCCTGTGCAACTGTTCTTCAGCAAACCTGTAATCTGACTGTAGCTTGCCTGTAACCTGCCTGCTTATTTATGAAATCAACAACTGAAAAAGATTTCATTTTCTCATATGGCAAGCTTATTCCTCTGCCTACTCCTATACTAACCAGTAGAGGCAAATTTATCAAGTAAGATGGAATTTCCAATGCAGCCAAATCATAAACTGATTTACTATTAAAATCCTTGATCTTGACCCGAACCATAATGGAAGAGATATCATGCAGAAAAGAGATTCAAACAAATGATAAAGACAAGCTTCTTCTGACAGAAAATGTTTAACATCTATGCTGCTCATAGAGTCCAAATAGTTAGCAAAAGGGTCATCAAATTCATAAATCAATACCTCTTTGGACTGCTGATCCAACTGTAAATTGAAAAGGTGTTGAAAACCGCCTTTACTAATCTCATTGTTGAATGCAGGCTGCTCGAGATCCGTTGGAAAAACATATATGATAGACTGCTGCTCTGGACTGTTTAGTTCCTCGCCTTCTTCTTCATATCTGCTGTGAACTTCCCGTTGCTGCAAATCTTGAAACTGAGAGATACCCTTAGGATCTGTTGTAGATGCAAAGATGTCATATGATGATATAAAAATCTATTCATCATTTTTTAATCTTTTAAAGGAGGCAATATGATCGTGATAGCTATTATTAACCATGACTTGCATACATCTCTGATCATCTCTTTGCTCATTATTTCTGCTGCAATTCCCCTTTGTCCGCAAAACTGAGAGTTGATGGCTACCCTTAGCATTTGCTGTGGATCCAAAACTGTCGCCCATAAACATTGGCAAGCTAAAGAAATCCGAAATCTTCAGGTTCTCTGAAAAGTATAAGTCCATGAAAGATGCCACTGGATCCTTAAAAGGAAGATAAGTAACATGTTGCTCCTCGGAAAACAACTGCACATCTATGGCAGCCTCCTGCTCAACCATGGCTATTCCTTTGCTAGAAAACTGATCACCTTCTTGTTTCCTTGATCTCAGATTTTGATCATCAATCATCACAACTTCTTCTTCAGAAAAGTTCTCAGAAGATGATGATAATACAGTATTAAAATCATATGAAGAAGGATCAGTTAAAAACATATAATTGCTTATGCAATCATCAATCATCATAGGCTCTTCTTGATTTACAAACTGATCATAAGCTTCACATGCATACCTGTCTCTGGAATACTCAGCGAACATTGAAAAATTTGATCCTGAAACTGAATTGAACTTACATGTTTGCTGTTGTCCCAAATCTGCTCCAAACTCATTACTCTCCTGCTCAAAATCTGAAGTACATTGATATTCTGCTTGCTCATGCACTTGCAATTTTTCAAAGAAATCTCGATTTTGGATCCTTCGGGAAAAATGAATGTTTTCCTCGACTTCTTGAGCATCTTCAAACAACTGGGTGAGGGATGAAGACTCCCGTTCTAGCAGAAGAAGGACAAGATTTGAATGAAGACCCATGACATAATATATCATGGCAACTGTCTCTATAGGCCTGACCTCCAAAGGCATGTCATGATAAACATGGTAGAACCTTCTGTTGAAAATAGGTAAGGCTTCATCCTGCTCTCATTTCAAAGCATAGAAATCAGCAAGGTATGAATCTAAAGATTTGTACTTGCCCCAATACTTCAAGAAAACATTAGAGAACTCGGTCCAAGAGCCAATTGAATCAGCTCTCAGAATTTTAAACCATGTAGCAACATCTTTGATCAGAGACTTTGAAAACATTCTCATGATCACATCTTCATGCGCAATTGAAAAACGGTCAACAAAATCCAAAAAGGATTCCAAGTGTCTCTCAGCTGACGCTTGATTCTCTCCGGAAAAACAAGGAAGATATTCATAACAGTCAAGAGGATAAGGATGAAGGGGATGGGGCAATTTTAAAGGCTTAAACATTTTCATCCTAATCTTGGTTTGAAAGGAAGTGGGCTGCTCGTAAGGGATACAATGTTGATGAAAAGGTTCAGCAGTAGTAACAACAGGTACTGAAGTTTGAGTATACTTGGAGTCAATTTCAATTTCGACAAAGTCAGAAAAGTGATCAAATGCAAGAGGAATTGGAATACAGGACTCATTTTTAAGAGCAAGTTGTGATGAGTATATCAAATCAACATCTATAGCACAAGGTTGCGGAGTCTCTGTTTCTTCTAAATATGGATAGATGAAAACAGGATGGTAGTCTTCTGAATATACGAAACAAAAAATGATTCTCTTTACATGTAAAGGGAATAACATGAAAGAGTTAATAAAAAACAACAATAATTGATGAAACAAACTGATAAACTGATATCTGGATTTAAAGTGCAGCCTCTTCATCTCTTGTTAAATGGATCCTCCCAGTGGAGTCTTATTCAAACTCAGATGGATCAGGGAAAGAACAAGCTTTTGCAAATCTACCCTAACAGCTGGATTAGATTTCCTCACCTTTCACAAATGGTCTTTTAGGACACTCTTTTCAACAAGCAGACTAGGATGGATATAGATATTTTTCTCTGTTTGTGAAGGATGGAAAAAGAGGAGCAGTTCTCTCCTAAGGCCAACTTGTAAGACTTCTTTCCTTGGGTTACATACAAAGTCGAACTCAGAAATCAGGTTTGTAATTTCATAAACTAATGGAGGCTGTCACCCTTCAGGTTTTCTATTTCAATTTCAGGTTTCTGAAAACATGAAGATTCAGAAAAATAAGCTTAACAGAAGATGGTCTAGATACAAATAAGAAATGGTACCTCTTGAAATCCCTGAGGTAGATAATCTGCAGATCTGAAAATCTGTTTCTGTAAGGTTCGTCTCCTTCTGATGATCTTTTCTGGATCTGTCACAGGTCTTCAATGGAGTTGCCACTGAATTCATTCTTCATGGAGTCGCCAGATAGATGATTACAACCAAAAGAATTCTCAGCCTTTGTCTATCATCAAAAGCTGAGACTATGTCGTCTCCCAGGAAAACTTGCTTCATTCTCCATTCCCCGACAACGGCGCCAATTTGTTATTGATCCAAGAAACCCTTTGTGATTGTATAGAAAAGGTGCTTGGTAACTTAGAATGAAATGGTTTTTGGTATTTTTATAGATGGATCAATGAGATAACAAATTATAACTCAATACTCAGACCTTAAATGGGTAATCAAAACAAACAAAGCTCTCATGAAACAATAATCAGATGGCAAGCTTAAATGGATGAGAATACAGAGTTACTAAACCAAATACAACATGTAGGGTTTATAAAACTATGTAAAAAAATCTTAAGTAAACTATGAGCCGACCAATGAGATGACAGTCACTGCAGCTAAAACAGTTTAATTAAAACAGAGGAAGACAGGTGATAAAATCTGATATTGTAGCAGAGAGAAATCTATCTTTTTTGCATTAGCATCAAAAAAGTCTGTTTACATAGCATAAGAGTATCTGAAATCGAACCCCCCTCAATCATCTTGAGTATGAGTATTTATTTCATTACATTTCAGTTTTCAGATCCTAGAATAATGGATCTGATATCTTCAAAATAGAAAGTAAATCCAATTACAATAAACTAGGGAGAGATCCACGAAATAAGACTAATCTTTATTTGATGATCTTTCAACAGGTAACAACTGATGAAGTGTAGTTGTATCCTTCCAAGGCTCCCCAGATTCGATCTCTCGAAGATAATTTCGAATTTGGTAAAAATTTCCAAATCCAGAAATCTTGCTTTTGAAAAAGGTAAATGACACTTGTACATCTCTTCTTCTCTTTTATTTTTCAAAAGTGGCTGATTGGATAGATTTGATAATTTATTAATAACGTCTTAGAAGAGGTTCCAATTCATTCTCATGCAAAAATCTTTGATCTGGGAAAAAACCATATGATTTTGGCCGTAACAGAGCTTTCAACAACTTATTTACCGACAAATCCGCTCCTAAGCTGGTGAAAGGTGGAGCTTTCACCAGCTAACTAGCAAAATTTTCGGCGAATTAGCTGGTGAAAAGAGGAGATTTTTCAAAATCAAATTTCTTGGTCATAGAAAATCCGTTTTTCATGCTTGAATAGTTGATCGACATCTAGAAATCCTAATATTTCCAATGGTGTTTTCAAATCTTCATTTGGATCTCAGGAAGGGATTGAAAAGTGCCCTGCAATATTAGGCATCATTCTTTCAAAAAATTTAGTGCATTTTTTTATCGCTAACAGGAAGGACGGACTGTCCAATTCTTTTCTCAACAAAGAGCCACTACGTCTCCTTGCCATTTGCAATTCAAAACCCCAAACAATTCTGCACACCAAACACTACGATATGCTATTTGGGCCGAGGTCTTGTGCTGGTGAAAATACTCGGCTCTATTTTTCAACATTAAAAACTTACCATACAATTGTGGGTGATGCGTGTTGGGGAAATGATGCGGCGATTTGATGTCACCAACCATGTAGTACTGCTCCCTCACCTGTAATGATGGATTCAAATTCACCATTTCCAACGCCATGATCACGAACCGTGCATTTCTGAACGAGATCCGCTTTGCAATCCGATTTAGACGTGCAAACCCGAATCTCCATCATTATCCACTTTCACCAGCGCATCATAATGATTGCATGACGTGGGCTGAGCATGTCATCATTTGATTTTTAAAATGTGGAGAGAACACACGTGATTACCGCTTTCACCAGCTAATGGCCCGTGAGAGATGCTCTTTAGCTGTTGAAAATCACCGCTTTCACCAGCTAACCATCATCTTTAAAACACGCGTTAGTTGTTGAAAGCTTTTTTTATGGAAATTTTAAAGAGAAGACCTTTATGGGTCATCTTATTTCTAAGACAAAGGTCAAAACCTAAGTCTTGCTACTAGAAAATCTCAAAACCAAATTTGAGAAAACTACCAATAGCCATGCTATCAACCACAAAATGAAACCATAGTGACTGATTCATTTTGGGAGCTAACAACAACAATCAAGATGGAAGCAGGATACTCGTCCTTCTTTACGTCACAACAATCAAGCTGGAAGCATGATACGAGACTGGCTTTATGTCACAACTGTCAAGCCAGAAGCACAGTTCTAGTCTCATCACATCATCTTGCTTTACGTCACAACAATGAGGCTAGAAGCAAGAGATGTCTCATCACAACAAATACTCCCCCTTTCGAGGAAGGTCCTTTCAGACTATACCAAGCTTATCTCGAAAGTGCTCAAACTTTACACGAGATAGAGGCTTGGTCAACACATCGACAACCTGTTCATCCGTGCTGCAGCCACTAGGTGAACATGTCTGGGTTCTACCAAAAACTGACTCAAGGTGTTCATGGCAAAAAAAATGTCTGGTCTGGTGTTCATCAAGTACATCAATGATCCAATAATCTATCTGTACAGTGTGGCATTAATCAATTTTGACGAAGTGTCGACCAACAGCTTCAGCTTCGCTCCCATGGGTGTATTCATGGACTTGCATTCCAACATGTCGAATCTCTTCAAGATTTCAACTGCATACTTCCCTTGGTTAAGGAATATCCTCTCTGGACTCTACCATACCTCAAGAACTATGAAATAATGCATTAGGCCAAGGTCTTTCATTTCAAATTTTGAGGCAAGTCTCTTCTTACATTCAGTGATGAGATTTTCTTCTCCGATTAATAATAAGTCATCCACATATAGCAATAATATTACTGGCTCATCGTTCATGACCTTGAAGTAGAGGTTAGAATCTACTTTACTCTTGGTAAAGCCCAAGCTCGTCAGAAAACTATCTATTCGGCCATACCAAGCTCTAGGAGCTTGCTTCAATCTGTACAATGCTTTCTTCAACCTGCAGACATGAGACTTCATGTCTTCAACTTCAAATCCTTGAGGTTTCTCTATATACACTTTCTCTTCAATGACACCATTTAGGAAAGCTATCTTCACGTCCATCTAGTGTAACTTCCACTTCATCTTAGCTGCAAGAGCTATGATGGTTCTGATCGAAGTGTATCTAGCTACAGGAGCGAATGTCTCTTCATGTCAATGCCTTCTTTTTGAGAAAAGCCACGAGCTACAAATCTTTCTTTATATTTCTCAACAATTCCATCAACAACATGTTTTATTTTGAAGAGCCATTTGGAGGATACCACATCTTTACTCTCCAGTCTGGGAATTATTTCCCTTACTTCATTCTTTATTATGGATTGGTATTCGTTTGTCATGGCATCTGCCCATTCTTTTCTCTGAATGGCTTCTTCAAAGCAGGTAGGCTCCTCCTCTAGAATATCACACATCAAAGATGTATAGCTGGAGAATGGCTTTGGTCTTTTCACCTGTCTCGTAGTTCCTTCGGGAACACCATATTTCTCTCCATCTTGAATAAGCTCTCTAGCCCAATATGGCTTCCTTTCATGGAGGATCGTCATCTGAGGAGGTTCTTGAACTTCTGATATATCATGGTCTTCTAGAATTTCCTCATCAGGGGAAGTTACGAATTCCCTCATTGGTTCTACGACTCTGGGAACCTCCCTCACTGCAGTTCTGGGGATTACGGGTTCCTCTTCATATACTTCTTCAAGATGACATCTTTTTGATTTCTTGAGTGTTTCATCTTCATCAAAGGTCACATCCCTTCTCATCTCAATGTGACAGTGACCTAGTATATAGATTATGAAGGCCTTGGAGGCCTCACAGTATTCCACAAATATTCCCTTCTTTCCCGAAGGTTCCAACTTGTTTCTCTTCTCTTTCGGCATATGAATAAACACTGGGCAACCAAATATTTTGAGATGGCTTACCTCTGGCTTCTTTCCGGTGAACATATCTTCCGAGGTCTTGATCCCAAGTGCACTATGGGATAATTGGTTTTGCACATATACAACTACCATTGCCTCTTCTACCCATAAGCACATAGGAAGATCTTGATCATGGATCATAGTCTTCATAACTTCCATTATTGTTCTGTTCTTTCGTTCATCTACACCGTTTTGTTGGGAATTATAGGGAGTAGTGAGTTCCCTCTTGATCCCAACATCTTTGCAGAAGTTCACAAACTCTTTTGAGGTATATTCTCCTCCATTATCTGACCTGAGTATCTTAATCTTTCTTTCAGAAAGATTCTCTATCAAGGATTTGAATTCCTTGAACTTGCTAAACACTTTATCTTTAGATTTCAAAAAATATATCCAGGTCTTACGAGAATAATCATCAATAAATGATACATAATATACATACCCACTAATGGAGGATGATGGCATTGGGCCACATACATTTGAATGAATGAGCTCTAGGACTCCTTCTACTTTGCTGTCTCTCTTCGGAAACAAGTTCTTGATGTTATTCCCTTGTGCACATCCATTGCATATGCCTTCATGGTCACCTTTGAGTTCTGGTAAACCTGTGACTTCTTTGCATATGTATGGTAGCGCCTTGTAGTTGATGTGAGCTAATCTTCTATGCCAAAGTTCACATGAGTTTTCAATGGCATGGGTCATGGCAGCCTCTGAGTGACCCTTTAGTTTATACAATCCATTTTCTTCACTTCCAATGATGATTGCTTCATTTAAGGTTTCTCCTTTAGCCCACATAAGAACTTCTCCATCTATAAGGGAAAATATGAAGCCTTTCTTTTCTAAATATGAAATGGAGAGTAGGTTCTTGGTCAAACCTGGTACATATAGTACGTCCTTCATCTTCAACGAATTCCCTGAATTCAATTTGTGGTTTGATTTTCTCACTCACATGATGGAATATTGGTAATCATCGCCAAGTGTCACTTTCTGAGAAAGATTATTTTTTGAAATACAAGAGAGAATGTTTTTTGTCCCGTCATGTGCTTGGATGCACCACTATCAATGAGCCAAGTGTCCTCTCCAGGTGTTACAGATCCTGAGAGGGCCGAGATTAAGACATGGTCTTTGATCTGCTCTCTTATCATCTTTGCGGGTGGCTCTTCATCTTTGACTACATGGGCATGGTGCCTCTTATGTTTTCTCTTCTATTCTTCTCGTCTGGCTGGAAAAAACTTCACAATATATCCCATCTTGTCACAATGATAGCATTGTACATATGAGTAATCTCTTTCCTTTCGTTGTCCTTTGTTCTGAAATCTCCTTGGATGAGATTCTTTATGATTGAATTTGTTTGACTGTTGAGGATCTTTATGAGTCTCCTTTTGGAATTAGGGTTTCTTCCTTCCTACTTTGGTGTGAGTAGCTAGGGCTTGATCATCATCTCTTGCTAGTAACGCTTCACGATTCGCTACTCTTGTTTCTTCTTGGATGCACTCTTCCCATAGACCATCAAACAATAGTTTCTCTGTTCTGGCATAAATTGTTTGGATGAATGCGTCCCAAGGTCTTGTGAGACCATTTAGGGCTGTCATCACAATTTCGTCTTCATCTATAGTATCTTTGATTGCTTCTAGTTGTTCTTTGAATGGAGAAATATTCCTGAATAGTTTCTCCTTTCTGCATCCTTGTATTCTTCAGTTGAGTTCTTAGATTCATCTTCCGGTTTATGTTCTTTCCTTAATACAGTCTGGTCAAGGCATCAAACATTTCTTTCAGATTCTTCTTAGATGACACATAAGGAATCAGGTGGTCTTTGATTGAATCTGCAATGATTCTTTTGGCCCTAATTGTGTCCTTTTGATGCTTTGCCTTTTCTGCAGCATCGGCGAGTTCCAGTACTTCTTCTTTGACGAATATTGCTAAGTCATTCTCTTCAAGAATGAGGCTAATCCTACACTTCCAGGCACAAAATTTTTCCACTCCTTCTAGCTTTTCAACAAGTTTAACGCTTGCAGACATCTTTTACCTGTAACTAGGAAAATGACCAAAAAATGAAAGTGCTCAAAATCAAAATCTGAACTTACCAGGAGGTGCACTTGGCTGAGGCAAGTAGCTTGGTGTGTTTGGATTGGAGAAAATCCAAATTTTTCTCCTCCAAACTTGATCTGCGGATTTATGGACCGATGCTTCTGGTTTTCTTGTACCTCTGGTACTCTGGTACTTCTGGTACACTGGTTTTCTGGTACTTCTGGTACTTTGTGAAACTAGGGTTTCACTTTCCAGAAGATCCAGCCATTGAAAATATGCGTTGAGAGTGCCAAAGTAATCCTTGGGGGAAGGCACACTTTTGTAGGTGGTTTTAGGGATGAAAAGCTTCACCATCAAAAACCCCTAATTTGCATGTACGACAATAATGACGTTTTTCACTCTTGTGAAAGATGCTTCCTTAAGCTTGGCTCTGATACCATGTTAATGTTTAAGCCATTATTATATTTCTTTGCATTTCAATAGATAACAATAGGATAATACAATATCACTGAAAAATACACAATCACAAGACACATCATTTATCCTGGGAAACCCTCTAGGGGAAGAAAACCCAACAAAACTTCCTTATTATAGATAGCCAATACAATGCCAAGAGATAACTCAAACTAATACAAAATATCCTTTCCCAAAGATGCGCCACTCTCTCTCCTTCTTCTCTAACTTCAGTTCCAAAACTTGTCTCTCAATGAGCAAGTGAGTTGTGTGTCTAAGTGAGGCGCTAGCCTCCTTATTTATACAAATCTGGCACGTGTGAAGTGTCTCTTCACTGGCAGGGACGACTTCTCAAACTAGGTGGTTATAACCACCTTTATTATATTTCGGGGCCTCTTGATATATTCTGGGGCCGACTTCTTCTTTTTCCTTTTACAATTACATTATGACGAATCCACAAGAGGGGATTTGGTCCTTATACAATAGCCGACATGATCAATCCACAATGGGGATTGATCCAATGAATAATATATCAAATAATAATAAGAATACAGTTTGCAGTTACATTATTTTAACACCACTGGATACCCCATGACTCCAATACCATCCTTGAGGAAGGGTCAAATGACTATTGTCCATCCTACCCCACTATGAGGACATTGTAATTGAGGAAGGGTTAGTCGATTCTTTTTAGGTCGATTCTTCTTAGTGTGCCCCTCCATGAGAATAATATGTTGGAGGAAGGGTTGAACAACCCTTCCATGCACCCCTTCTTAAGAATAGGAAGGGTTGACCGAAACTTCCACTAGTCTATACCTTGTGAGGTGACTAACATCATTTAGGAAGGGTCGAACAACACTTCTATGTGGTCCCCCTACATGCGAATACTGTATCGGAGGAAGTGTCATCCAACACTTCCTTATAACCTATTAGCACTCTGTAAATTTGTTTAGGTGATAAAACAAACGACATAGGTAACCTACAAACCACTTTAGAGATGGGTACTAGCCTGCTCATCTTAGAGAGGGCTCTCTCCTGTCACTTGGTCTTTAAAAGATGAGTTTTCTTTAACAAGTCGCTGACTAGGTTTTGTTTCTTTGAATGTTTTTTTACAATTTTTTTGGAAAGGAAGGGGAGGGACACCTAGGGGCTATGGAGTCAAACTTACGAAAAAAAATGGAAGTAATGAATGGTCAGTTGAACTAGAGGATAAAGGCTAAATGAGGTGATGAATCAGAGTTATAGATTGTAATTTGCAGAGTGTAAGAAGAAAGGAAAAATACATAACTGCATCAAATAATTAAATAAAATGAATTCTGACTTAGTTAGGAAGAACTTAACACAGTTTAAATTGCTTAAGCTGAGAGCATCACAAGATGAATTCTGGGCCTTTAACTATCCAATTTAAACAGAAGACAGTGAAAATGGAATTTAATCACACAGGAAATACATACGAAGAAATAACATGAAACTCAGACCACCACCATTAGAATCTTTTCATGGAAATTTCAGGACATCTGCATGTGCATTATATTCAACTTCAAAAAATTACATCCAAGTTCCAATAGCTAAAATCATGCCCTTGCACTTCTGCCAACCCATAATACATTTGGAACTCCTAATATTTACACAAGCTGAGTTCCTTCGGTTTGAAACCGATTACAATGATTACAAAGAAACGTTTCGGTTTTGAAACCGATTACAATGATTAAAATGAAACGTTTCATTTTTGAAACTGATTACAATGATAAGAAAGAAACATTTCTTAATCCAGATTCTGGATTCTCTAGCGTTTCAATCCCTTTCTTCGCCCTCTGACTCTGTCTCGACCCTTCATGTGATTCACTGTCTTTCATTGACATTTGGACATCATTTAATAGGCCCTGGAAAATTGCATTTGGTCTTATCGAGCCAGACTATATCCTTCCATTGCTAGTCAAGAAATGGTCTGTCTCAGATATAATTCTCTGTCTGGAAACAAGCGGAATTGGCGTGTCAAGTTAATGTAATATTGAGTTTTCCATTTTTTTGGGGCGCGATAAAGTGGTTTGAGGAAACCCACTTTTCGTCTCGAAATGCACCTAGTGATGCCATTGACCCCCAAGAGAAAACCACAATTTAAATTTTAGGACCGCCTTTCAAAATTAAACCCCGTGCAGCTTCACCCCCCGAAATCATTCTCGACCGTTGATCTTGAGAACTCATGATCCATGATGTTTCAGACCTGATTAGCTTAGCGCTTCTGCCATATTTATCCCTTTATTTCCATATTTACCGCCCTTCCTAATTTATTAGGCTTCCAAACCAGTTTAGCATTCCTCTAGATTCTGAAATCTTGATTTCACACAATAAAAAATTAAAGGTGACTAACATGGGCTCCAACCTGGGATGCTATCCTCCCAATGAGGTAGAAAAGAACTCGTAGAACCTGTGCCTGATCCATTGGGATACTCCCAAAACATGTGTGTACCCTGCTCTGACCTGTCACCAGTATCCACTGAAAACCCAAGTTTGTACAGTGCTCTCAACTGAAAATTGAACGCTAAATACACTACTGCAATATAAATGTACATACTGCTGAAAACCCAAACCCAAATTGAAAAATGCTTGAACAAAAAGATTATTTGCACACTCCTATCTACTCTAAAACTGCTGAAATGAATACTCAATCAAGTGATGTTAAAGTGCCAATGCATCCAATCAAGCAATTGACTTCTCGATTTTCCTCTGCTCACATTTTTCTTAAGCAGACAGACAAATGTAAAAGATGGCAGTTGAAAACAAAAAATTGAATCCAAAATCTGAGCTTATGAATGAAACAAGTTCCTCCTTCACTGATGAATGTAATAGGATGGCCAGAGGATCTTGAAAACTATGAAAAATCATTTCTTCTTTATGAACAAAAACAAAAAGACAAGCCTCATTCATAAGTGTTTGTTGCTCTTGCTCTATTTCTTCAATTCTGAGAACATTGTCAAATGAAATGGAAACAATAGGTTTGTCTACTCTTCCATGCATATCAAAAAAAACATTCATGCATCCTTGAACATCTTCAAATATGAAAACCATATTATGTGCATCAAGGCTATCCTCTTGTTCATTAAACAATTCTGATTTGGTTTTATTTAACCTATGAGAAATTTGCTTGAGGATTGTCATTTTGACTGTCAAATGAATGAATGGAAACAAGTTCCTACTCATAATCTTCTTGCAAATGTGGAAATCTAACAACATGAACTATTTCACAGTCTATATTTCCCATGGATGCATTTTCAAAACTATGATTTTCAAAGGAATCAAATAAAACAACCGCCTCTTCATTATCTTTCTGTATTTCTGATTGAAAAGTGGCATACAATGTTTTGTTACTTTCCTGAAACTCTATGTCATTTGTTGGTTCACTTCTTGAAGTCTCCATAGATGTAGTTTTAGAATCCTCATCCATGTCTAGGCCACTTAGAATTTGAACAACCACATCATTCACAGGAGAAGAAAGACAACTTTGAAGCACTTTGTCTTGCTGAAAATCTTGTTGAATATCTTCATCAAGTTCAGGAAAAGGAAAATGGATTTTAGCAACAATTTCTTGATCAACTTCATCTTCAGCCAAAGGAGGGGCTACTATTTTTTTTTGGGATGGATATTCATAAAGGGCTTCTATGATTTCATCATTCATACACTCTTCATTACCAAATTTTTTTTCAAGGTACTTAATGAAATGTTCACAAAATTCACAACAATCTTCAAACACCAAGAATGAAGGATTAGATTCTCCATAATGCTTAAATAATGTTATGTGGAAATCCTTAAGAGAGTATAATCTACCTGGCTTTAAACCTTCATGCCATAATCTTGCTTTCCCCTCTAGAGTAGCCATAAACATTTTCATCAAACAATCCTCATGAAATTCAACCCCCAACTTACATATGTGCATGTGAAATCTAATCAAGTGCAAGGAAGCATCATTTCCTTTCCCATCTTTGAATTTAGGCAAATATTTTTGCCAATCTATGTGAGGAATACGATTTGGAAAGCCGAGAATATGAGAGTGATTCATTAGAGCATACCTTTTAGATATGTGATCCATATTGAAGCAATGGAGTCATCAATACAATCTTTAGGCTACTGAGTCTTTGGATAGTGGAGTTGCCATGAAAATTTTGAATTCTAGATTCTTGAAAATGGAGTCACCAGGTGAATGATGTACAACCTTTCTGTTTCTGAATACTTTTGACCATCAATACTCATATCTGAACTTTGTCGTTTATCCCATGGAAGATTTCACCTTCACTCCCTGGCAACGATGCCAAAATGTTAACACTCTGTAAAATTGTTCGAATGATAAAAGAAACGACAGAGGTAACCTACAAACCACTTTAGAAATGGGCAATACCCTGCTCATCTCGGAGAAGGCTTTCTCCTGTCACTTGGTCTTTAAAAGATGAGTTTTCTTTAACAAGTCATTGGCTAGGTTTTGTTGCTTTGAAGAGTTTTTTATAATTTTGCTGGCAAGGAAGGGGAGGGACACCTAGGGGCTATGGAGTCAAATTTCTGAAAACAAATGGAAGAAATGACTGGTCGGTTGAAATCTCCAGAGGATAAAGGATAAACAAGGTGATGAATCTGAGTTACAGATTGTAATTTGCAGAGTGTAAGAATAAAGGAAAAACACATAATTGCATCAGTGCATTAAATAAAATTAATTCTGACTTAGTTAGGAAGAAATTAATACAATTTAAATTGCTTCAGCCGAGAGCATCACAAGATGAATTCTGGGCCTTTAACTATCCAATTTAAATAGAATACAGTGAAAATGGAATTTAAGAACATAGGAAATACATACGAAGAAAGAAGATGAAACTCAGACCACCACCATTAGAATCTTTTCATGGAAATTTTAGGACATCTGCATGTGCATTCTATTCAACTTTAGAAAATTACACCCAAGTTCCAATAGCTAAAATCGTTCCCTTGCACTTTTTCCAACCCCTAATACATTTGGAAATCATAATATTTATACTAGCCGAGTTCCTTCAGTTTGAAACTGATTACAATGATTACAAAGAAACGTTTTAGTTTTGAAACCGATTACAATGATTAAAATGAAATGTTTTGGTTTTGAAACCGATTACAATGATCAGCAAGAAACGTTTCTTGATCTGAATTCTGGATTCTCTGGAGTTTCAATCCCTTTCTTCACCCTCTAAATCTGTTTCGACCCTTCGTGTGATTCATTGTCTTTCATTGACATTTGGACATCATTTACTAGGCCCTAGAAAACTACACTTTGTCTTACCCAACCATACTATCTCCTTCCATTGCAAGTTAGGAAATTCTTTGTCTCATATATAATTCTCTTCCTGGAAACGAGCGGAATTGATGTGCTGAGTTAGTGTACTATTGAGTTTTGCATTTTTCGGGGGCGCGAGAAAGTGGTTTGAGGAAACCCACTTTTCATCTCGAAATGCACCTGGCGATGCCACGTACCCTCGAGAGAAAACCACAGTTTAAATTTCGGGACCGCCCTTGAAAATTAAACCCCGTGCCGCTTCGCCCCCTGAAATCATTCTTGACCGTTGATATTGAGAACTCACGATACACGATGTTTTGGACCTGATTAGATTAGCGCTCCTGCCATATTTAGTCCCCTTCCTAGTTTATCAGGATTCCAAACTGGTTTAGCGTTTTGCTAGATTCTGAAATCTTGATTTCACACAATAAAAAAATTAATGGTGACTAACAAAACCCATTTATTTTAAAACATTTCTTGAGAAAGGGTCGACCAAAACTTTCACTAGATATCGCTTGACACAAATACCATCTGTTATTAGGAAGGGTTGGCCAACCCTTCTCCATTCTAACCCTCCATGAGAGTACTATGCTTGAAGAAAGGTTGGACACCCTTCCACTTAATACCATGCAATGCGAATACAATCATTGAGGAAGGGTTGATCGACCATACACCTTGCTACCCATACATGAGAGTGCTATGATGGTGGGAGGGTCAATCAACCCTTCCTCATGACCCCTATTTTAAAGCTTTGCTTGAGGAAGGATCAAATTATAATTCCATTAGATGTTCCACGAAAATAATACCATCCTTGAGGAAGGGTGGTCCGACTATTCTCTATGACCCCCCTCCTTGAGAATACTTTGTTGGAAGAGATGTTGATTGATTCTTCCATGGATCTCCCCTTATAATAAAACTTTACTTAAGGAAGGGTTGGTCGACCCTTCCATTGGATAAACCTCGACGTAAAAATCAATCCTTTAATAAGGTTCAACCAAAACTTCCACTAGATAAACCTTGACTCATATCCAATCCTTCAAGAAGGTTCGATTGACCCTTCTCCGTTATCTATATCCATAGGAATTTTTCTTAAGGAAAGGTCGACTGATCATTCCTTAGGATCCCCCTTATGCCAATGCCTTGCTTTAGGAATGGTTGATTGAACCTTCCACTGGATACCTCATGATTCAATTACCATCCTTGAGGAAGTGTCACTCGACCCTTATCTGTGCTACCCTTCCATGGGAATAAAATAATTGAGGAAAGGTAGGTCGATGCTTTTGTATGCTCCCCCTATATGAGAATACTATGTTGAAGAAAAGGTCAATCGAGCATACTCAAGGATCATCATTATTCAATTTTTTTTTTGAATAAGGGTTGGTTGACCCTTCCATTGGATACCCTTCAATGTGAATACCATCCTTCAGGAAGGGTCAGTCGAGCCTTCTCCATGTATCCCTCCTTGATAATATTTTTCTTAAAGAATGGCTGGTTGACCCTTTCAATGGATACCCCATGATGCAAACACTATCCTCGAGGAAACGTTTGACCAAACCATCTCCATGCTACCCCTCCATTGGAATACTATGCTGGAGGAAAGGTCGATTGACCCTTACCAAGATCCCCCTTACACAAAAAATTTGTTTGAGGATGTTTTGGTTGACCCATCCACTTGATACACTTAGATGGGAATACCATCCTTTAGTAAGGGTTGGGATATCCTTCTCCATGATCCCCCTCCATGAGAATACTAGGAATGAAGAAAGGTCGACCATTCATTCCATTGGAATCCCTATGATCCAAATACCATAATTGAGCAAGGGTCAGTCGACCCTTCTCTTTGCTCCTCCTCCATGACAATGCTATGTTGGAGGAAGGTTAGCTGACCCTTTCCTGGGGTTTGTCTTACATGAAATTTTTTCTAGAGGAAGGTTTGACCAACACTTCAACTATATATTCCTTGACACAAATATAATCCTTGAGGAAGGGTTGATTGACCCTTCTTTGTGCTCCCCCTCCATGAGAATATTGTGATAGAGGAAGGGTTGACAAAAAATCCATTGGGATCTCCCTTATGTGAAAATTTTTCTTGAGGAAGGATCGATGGAACCTTCAACTGGATACACCGAGAAGAAAATAAAATCCTTTAGGAAGGGCCAGTTGATCAATATCCATGATCCCCCTTCATGAGAACACTATACTTGAAGAACAATCGACCGACCCTTCTGTTATCATCATAACATTTTTCAGATCAGGATCCGAGTTTCAGAGATTTAGTGAAAAATCCACATCGCTATGGAAGTGCGATAGTTAGGAGGATAAAGTCTTATATGGTAGAATGTGGACACATATAATGGAGGTGAAAAAGGCAGGATTCTGCAGACCGTCGATCTAAAAGTAGCCCAGATCAATGGCTGAGAGACATATCGGGGGATGAAGTAGCGGGGAAGATAATTTCTCAAAGGCGGGACGGGAAAAACCACTATGGTTTTGTTCATGGACACGTGGCACCTTTGGAGCTACATCGAGGTGAAAAGCAGTTTTCCTAAGACCGCTTTCTCCAATATTCGATATCGAAAGTTGCTGGGACATGATGGGCCGTATATCTTAGAGCGATCCAGATCAACGACTGAAACTCATATTGGAGGATGAAGTAGTGCGGAAGATAATTTCTCAAAGGTGGGTTGGGAAAAAACACTATGGTTTTATTCATGGACATATGGCACCTATGGAGCTACATCAGGGTGAAAAGCAGTTTGCATAAGACCGATTTCTCCAATCTACGATATCGAAAGTTGCTGGGGCACGATGGACCGTAGATCTCAGAGTGATCCAGATCAACGAATGAAACTCGTATCGATGATTGAAGTAGTGCAAGGATGGAAAACCACTATGGTTTGGTTCGTGGACGTGTGGCACCTCTAGAGCTACATCGAGGCGAAAAGCAGTTTTCCTAAGACCGCTTTCTCCAATCCTCGATGTTGGTATGCGAATATAAAAGGAGGATCCCTGACATTATTTTATGATACTTTGTATCATTCAAACTTTCAAAATTTGGCGCAAAGCACCCATTCGAAACTCAAGCTCAAAGTTGGTTTAGATTCACATTTTCTTCACTGCTTAAGATGTAGTTTTCACAATGGTCGCTAATCCTGTCATCTTATCCGTGAATGAACAAGACATCGCCTCTAGAGAAGAATCCCTAATTGACAGAGACTCCGATGTTTTTGACACAAAGATAAAATCTCACCCATTTTTTTGTCCAGATCGAATTTGTTAGATGATGTTGAGAAGCAGATCCATTTCCTTAGAATGACTCAAGCCTCCATTATCCCTTATGTCGTATAAGTAGTCTTTCCTTTCCCTGAGTTCGTAAGCTAGTGTGCCGAGCAATATTCACAGGAAGAAAGAGTCATTTTGAATAAATTAGGGTCAAAGGTTTTATGTGAAATAGACAGCCCATCACTCCGACATACCCTCAGTGTATCAGAGTCCTCCTTCGTAGTGTCAGAGCCCTTCGATGAAGAGAAGATGATCACATTTTATTGAGAATGCCCTCCAGAAGTAAAAACCCTGTTTCTGCAAACCATTGTCAAATCTGAACACCACTCAGAAAGTCTGTCGTTACTTGTTAATGTGAACGTTATGATCATCGAGGTCCAGTGGGATTGCTCATTGCTTAGCCAAATTTTAGGGTTAGATAACGACAAGTTCGTAGTAGAAGTCATGTTAGGTTTCCTGTTAACCTTTTTTGTGTCCGAGTCTCGTCGGTCGGTCTGTATTAGTTTTGACATATTCATCGCTGATAATATGCATCGACAACTAGTAAACTTCATTTCATTGAGACACTTCATATACTATGCACACTTGCTGAGGATGTTCCTGGAATCGAACAAGACCGAATTCCCTGAAACCGCTTTCATCTCAACTGAATGTAAAAGGATCACCATGCTTATTTTCATCAATAAGATCATGTCCAGGGTGTACAGTCTTATCTTCGAGTCAGAATTGCCAAGGGTTCTCGAATAAATGGAAAGTTTTTTACAACCAAATCCAGAGATAAGAGTAGGAGATTGAATGTTGTTCATACAATCTATTGTGATATGGGTGTATGACTATCAAGAAGGACCTTATCTTTTACCAGTCTTTTTGACTTCCAGATTTTTCACCTTAGAGTTCATCAGACAAAGGATCATTTCAGAAACAGAGCACTTTCTGAAAGCACACAAGTCATCTAACCTAAAATTCCCTTTCATAGTTGGACCAATCATGTTTACCTCAGATCCAAGCCAAATTCAATGAATTTGGGTTTACACAATTGCAAGGAAGGAAATATGACCAACATCAGATCACATCAAAGAGAAGGTTGATGAGCAAATTGGGCCCCTATGAGCACGAGCATATTGAAGGATTTAACACACTAGCTAATATGGAAACATGTACAAATATGGAGGTCACTTTGCAGCATGATCGGATAAAACCAACAGAGTCTGCCCCTCAGCAGATCTAGACACAGAAAGCTTCTCCAAGATTGATTGTTAAAGACCCAAAGTTGAGTGTTTATAATAAGAGGAAGAGTTCAGAGGCCCTGGGTGCCGATAGTCAACAAGATATTCCCAAGAAGATGAAAAATACACCACCCTCTCAAGTGGTTGACCTGGGAGATGAAAAACCTAAAGAGAAAACAAGCATGGAGATGGTGGAAGGTGCAAGAAAGACTGAAGAAGCTGGTACAGGAAGCATGCCGCAACGTGAAAGAAACACAAGGGTTTTCAACAGCAAGAGGCACATATTCAGCAAGACACTTGGGGTAGTATATCAATCCAAAGAATATTTGATGAACCAATATGCTGTAAAAGGAAGTATGGTCAATGGTGAGATAAGAGACCTATTTCCCGAAGTAGAGAAGCTCTCCCAGCACAAGACGTCCATGTTTTCAGTCAGAGATGTAGAAAGAAAGATGTTTAACATAGAAATAGTAGATGATGATAAAGTGTCCGAAATCAAGATGCACTATGAGAATATTGGTGCCCCAGATAAAGTAAATTTTCACAGAAGTGCCAGTGACATGCTATACTTAGACTATCTAAGCTTAAGTTTGAAAGTTTCAAGATTGACAACACATGCACTCAAACTAGATGGACAATTGAAACAAGAGAAAGCATCCAACAAAGCCTGGTAGACACAGGTCAAAAGATTGGATTCTGAAGGCCCTCAAGGAGTAAAGGCTTCCTTAGATGAGAAATACAAGATAATCCAGGGTCTGAAGAAGAAGCTAAATATGTCCCCTACTGAACATCCACAGGCAGCAGAGCTGGATGCCCTTGAGCAAGAGAAAGAAACATTCAGACAAGAATCACTAAATTACAAAGCTAAAGTGTTGCAACTGGAAAAGGAAAAAGAGAATTGGTTATAGGGGCAAGTAGCAACATCAAATATGGCTATCATTGTACCTGCTAATGTGGAAGCTGGGTCGAGCACTGATGGATTGGTCCAATCCATGTCCCAAGTGAGTCTACAGACAGGGGAAATAAAAAACCTTAAGGAAGCCTTGGAAAAGCTGAAACAAGAGATGAAAACAAAAGATGAAAGGATGGCTCCACTCCAAAGGGAGAATCAAGATTTGTGAGAGAATAAGAAAGCTGAGGATTATGTTAAAAGGTAAAACATTGTTGCAAGAAGCTAAACATGTGATCTGGGATGTTATTGTTGCAGAGGCCGCTAAGTTCAAAATTTATCTGAATTTTATAAATGATAAAGGCAACATGACTACCACAACCCGAAGCATGTGTAATGTTGTTAATGAAACATTAGCCAAGAAACCTTCAGAATGGGCCCATAACACTATTTATATGTTGAATTTCGTGCCCACTACTGATCTTGAGACTATTGGGGTAAAGGAGAGAACTGCTTTGATCATCTGGGCTAGAAGAATCATCGCCAAGTACAACTTGCTCAAATCAGTTTAGAACAAAGCTATGCAAATGGAACGCAATATACAGGAGTTTAAAGGCACGTTTGAACAATTGTTTTTCAAGGGACTCCCACCATTTTGGGATGGAAAAGGTTCATTATACAATCAAGAAGAATACAATTCTCTTCTCATTCAGTGTAGGATATACTGTTCCAAATTTGAAGCTATGGAGGAAAGTCTAAAAGGCCCAAGTCTGGTAGAGTATTTGGCCACAAACTTTTAAATTTTGAATCAATTTAAAATAGTGAAGATCTGCTTTCCGATTATGTCCTACACCACGTGCATTGACCCATAGATTCTAATTAAGGAGATGATGGACTACGATATTCCTTTTGACTCACAATGGAAGGAAATCATGCGGCTGGGCAAGACGAAATGCAGTTTCCCCGGGACCAGTAAGTGACCTCCAAGTGTCACCAAGAAAGCAAATTAGACAGAAGACCAGGACAAGCCAGATGGCATAAAGGAAGCTGAGTAGTCAGAGAAATCCGTTTTTAGTTTTGAAATGTATTTTGAGTAATCATTGTAATTCGGTTCATATACCGAGAATGTCAGTTGAAATTACTATTATTAGTTTTAGAAGCTGAAACATTTCAGTTTCAACCATTGTAATCGAATTGTATAAATGTTGGGGCATTTGATTGAATTAATGTTGGCAGAAGTGCAAGAGCGCACTTTGGTTGTTTCAAACTCTATTGTAATTTTCTGAAGTTGAATTGAATATATATGCAGAAGCTTTTGAAGTCTCCACGAAAATATTCTAATTGGTGGTGATATGAGTTTTGTCTTCTTTCATCGTATGTATTTCCTGTGATCCTTTATTCCATTTACACTCTCTTCTGTTTAAATTGGATAACTAAAAGACTAGAATTCATCTTGTGATGCTCTTGGTTTAAACAATTTAAACTGTGTGATTGTCTTCTTAACTAATTCAGAATCCATTTTAGTAATGATTTGATGCAGTTATTTGTTCTCTTTATCTTCCTACACTCTATTTAATTTCAAGAATAACTCAGATTCATCGCCTCATTTAGCCTTTATCCTCTGGAGAGTTCTACTGGATGATCATTGTTTTCATTCAATTTCAGAATGTTGACTCCATAGCCCTGAGTGTTCCTCCCCTTCATTGCCAACAACTTCATTAAAAACCCCAAACAAACCAAATCTAGCCACCAATTTCCAAAGAATCATCAAGTGACATGAGCGAGCCCTCTCTGAGTTGAGCAGGATAGTGCTTCAACTCTAAATTAGGTTGAAACAGTTACCTCTGTTGTTTTTCTATCAGACGAACAAAATTTATAGAGTGCTAACATTCTGGCGCCGTTGCTGTCGACGAAATTGAAAAATCTTCCTTGGGAAAACAACTTAAAGCTTTATTTTGATCCCTGAGGGTGACAGTGGATCAAATACCTTATTGGCTGAGATTATTTTTACACTGGTGACTTCGTTACTCATAGACCATTTGCACCACACCGTGTGAGATAGAAATCCTTGCTCCTAAGAAAATCCACACCAGGAGCAACCCAGACCCAGAAGCTGGAATCCCTGTGTCTGACCCAGAAAAGATCGTGCATAAAAGAAAATAAAATTCAGTAACCCCAGTGTTGCGTCTAGATCGATATCTGTCTTTACCCAAGGATGAAGTGACTAGCATTGAATACCTCGAGTTTGACGTAAAATTTGAGCAAATCCTCTTCAGAACTAAGTCTGATTCTTGTTTAAGCGAGACCATCTTCGACGAAAATAGATTTCAAGATTTGATTCTAGACGCATCTATCAGGCCTTTAGTGATCCCTGCTCAAAATCAACAACCACTCTGACCCCTCATAGCAGCTATGGAAGCCATATTTTCCCCCCTTGTATGCCTGCTCAATTACATGATTTGCCTCAAGATTACAACCTAAGGATAATATTATATGATGTTGAATGTAACATATCAACTCATAAACACTTAGACTGGTTTAATGATTTCATAGACTTGGAAGAGGTGGATTTTGAAGACGTGAAGATGAGGGTGTTCACACAAAGTCTTCCAGGAGAAGTAAGGAACCACTAGCGAGTATTGCAAATTTTGAAGCTTTTGAAACAAGCTTCATTGCAAAATGGGGGGGTGAGAAAAATCCACTTCAGTTGTTGACATAGTACAACAACATGAAGAGATCAACTAACGAAATGGTGCAAGATTGTTCAACCAGATTCATGAAGGTCTACCATATAATTCCTGCTGAGGCGAAACCCCCCCCTAGAGCTTCTTAGCTCAAATATGTTGATTCTTTCGAAAGTGATTTTGCTTTATTATTAAGAGAACAAAGATCTACCACGTTGGACGATATGATGACCGATGCTATAGAGGTTGAAGTGAACCTAATGGCTCCAGGGAAGATGAAAGCTAATGCTGGAAGGGACACAAACAAATCTCAATATAAAGCACAACCTTCAACATCACAAACATCAGAGGAAATATTTGAAGCAATGATGAGAAACATGGAGTGAATGATGGAAAGAATGGCTCTAGGAAATAGGCCTAATCCCAGAGAATAGGCTGATGGCCCACCCAGAAATCTGAGAAGATCAACTATCCCTCAGATTAGGCATAGAGAGCCAAGAAATCAGGGGAATTAGGCAACTCAAGCAGAACAAGAAAACCAGGGAAATCAGGCAACTAAAGCAGAATAGGAAAACTAGGGAAACCAGGGGAATCAGGGAAACCAAGGAAATCAGGGGGAACAACAAATAAGACCTCCTTTTCAAAATAATTATGTGAATGAGGATTATGATGGATATTTTGAAGACAACATGAAATGTTATGATGATAAGGAAATAGAGGTATTTTTTACCAAAGAAGAGCACGACCGATGCAAGCGAGATCCTTTTGCAAGATGAAGAAGAGAGGGTATCAGTATAAAGAGAATATTATGAGACTGGATTGCAAAATGCTATCATGCAATTCCAAAGGAAATATAACCTTAGAAATCAAAAGGTACCTCCAAACCCTCCAAAGGGGAATCCCAACAAAGAATCTTAGAACAACATACCTTCTTCAAGTCATCCCAAAAGAGATTCTTCCACAAAGGATTCATTTGCAAAGGATTCTACTATGAAAGATTCAACTGCAAAGGATGCTGTGGAAAAGGGGAAGCAGAAGGAAGAACCTCAGAAGAAATTATTGACAAGAAAAGAAATGGTCACCAAAGAGGTAGAGAAAACCTCATCCTCTTTCGATTTCGAAAGTGAGATGGATAAAATAAAGATTTCAGTACCATTTAATGAATTGATAAAGAATAACGAGTACATAAATCAGATCATCAAGATGCTTAAGATGGGACAAACCTGGGATACCCTGAACATACAAGATGATCACCCAACCATCCTATTTGGGCCAAGAGTAGAAGAAATCAATGAAAATGAAGAAGTCCCTCCTTTTTACGTCAGTTTGAAGATCCATGACATGATTCTACACAATGCTATGCTAGATTTTGGAGCATCTCACAACTTGATGCCCAAAGTGGTCATGGACCAATTGGGTCTCTATGTCAGAAGACCTTATAAGGACATGTTCTCCTTCAAATCTATAAAGGTGAAATGCCTTGGTATGATCAAAGACATGGTGGTTTCTTTGGCACAAATCCCAGCTAAGAATATGGTGATGGACGTAGTGGTTGCTGATATTCCCCCAAAATTTGGTATGTTGTTGTCCAGGTCATGGGTTGCAAAACTAAAAGGAAACCTCCAGATGGATATGTCATATGCTACTATTCCTGTCTTTGGTCAAGACAAAATATTATATAGGGAGGTTCTTCTTAAATATATGTTCAACAATAAATCACAACCAGGCAATCATCCTATATATTCGGTAGAAACTGAATTGGGGTCATCTATTTTCTTCAATGATCTGTGCTCCGAAGAAGGGGAAACAAAGATCATCATAGCTGGCCAAAATGAGCTTAACCAGCAGGTGGAGGAACTTTTAGAGAATCAAGGTGATGTAGAGGATCATATATGGAAAATGAATTTTGATGGAACTGCATGCAGAGAAGGAGCTGGAGCTGGTGTATGGATCTATCATGCCAATGGAGACTCAAAATTATGTTCTTACAAACTTGTTTTCAAATGCACCAATAACATGGCCGAGTATGAAGCATTAATATTGGGGTTGAAAGATTTGGAAGAATTAGGTGCCAAAAGAATCGTTTTACTTGGATACTTTGAGCTTATCATAAATCAGATCAAAGGCATCTACCAAGCAAAATAGCCTAGAATGAGAGCTTACAGAAACCTGGTACTAGACCTCCCGGAGAAATTTTCAGAATGCAATCTGTCATCAATTACAAGAGAACAAAATCAGGTTGTTGATGCCTTAGCTACTTCAGTGGTAGTGTTCAAAGTCCCAATTTTCCCTGAAAAAAGATACAAGGTTGAATTCAATATAGGCCAGCAGTACCAGACAATATGAAGCACTGGAAAATCTTCGAGAATGATAAACAGATAGAAAGCTTCCTAAAAATGGAGAACGAATTTGAGAATTTAAATATTGATGATGAATACTGTGATGATGAGGTGGATGCAACTGATTTCACAAAGGAAGGATATTTTGACAATCAGATTGCTGGCAGAGATATTGTGCAGTTGAAAAGAAACATTATTCCCAAAGTCCTAGTGCCATTAGAGAAACTCTTTGATAATAATGATGTGGCTAGAAGCCCAAAGATTACAGTAAATGAAGGGGATGTGGAAGATTGCAATATCGGGACTCCAGAGGATCCAAAGATCGTTAAGCTGTCTAAGAATCTCAGTCCTGAAGTCAAAGAGAGGTATGTAAAATTAATGAAGGAATTCCCTGATTTCTTTTCTTGGAGATATGATGATATGAAAGTTTATGATACCAATATAATCCTACATGTTATCCCAATCAAAGAATACCACAAGTTGTTCAAACAAAAAATAAGAAGAATGAACCCTTTGCTATTACCACTAATAGAAAAAGAAGTAAAGAAATTATTTGAAGCAAAATTCATAGTGTCCCTGAGGTTTTCCAGATGGGTGGCCAACCTAGTGCCAGTTAGAAAAAAGAGTGGATAAATTAGGATGTGTGTAGACTTCAAGAATCTAAATAAGGTGTCTCTAAAAGACCATTATCCATTTCCTAAAATGGATCACATTTTGCATAAGGTAGTGTGCTCTCAAAGGATGTTAATGTTAGATGGTTTCTCTGGGTATAATCAGATTATGGTGCATCCTGATGACTAGGAAAAGATAACATTTACCACACCATGGGGAACATTTATGTATGCCAAAATGCAATTTGGGCTTATCATTGAATGCAGGGGAAACATTTCAAATAGATTTGGATATAGCTTTTGCGGATGAAAAGGATAAATTCATAGTTATCTACCTTGATGAAATCACTGTGTATTCTACCTCAGATGAAGAACATCTCAAACATCTCAGGAGGCCATTTCAAAAATGTAGAAAGTTTAAGATCTTTTTGAATCCTAAAAAGTCAAATTTCGCCATGGAGGAAGGAAAGTTGCTAGGTCACATCATTTTGAGAGAAGGGATAAAAGTAGACCCAAGCAGAGTTGAGGGGATCTTGAAAATTAGCATACCCAGAAGCAAAAAGGAGGTACAATCTTTGCTGGGAAAAGTGAACTTCCTTAGGAGATTTATTCCTAATTTGGCTAAAATCATAAAACATATTACCAATATGTTAAAGAAAGGAAATGAAATCAAGTGGATCCCTGAAGCTAGAAAATGTTTTGAAGACATAAAAGCAGCATTGACAAAGGCTCTTGTACTAGCTAGTCCCAATTTTGAGAAAGACTTCATACTATTCTCTTTTGCCTCATAACACACAATTGCAGGTGTGCTACTCTAGAAATATGACCAGGGTTTTGAGAAGCCCATAACATACTATAGTAAGACATTAAGATATGCCCCTTTGAAATATGACATAATGGAGAAGCAAGTGTATGTTATAGTCAAGGAATTGAAAGAATTCAGGGTTTACATCCTACATTCAGATACCACTGCTTGTGTTCCCAGTATCTTAGTGAAAGACATCTTGACACAACCCGATCTTGAAGGGAAGAGGGGAAAATGGATTGTGGTGCTATTATAATATGATCTTGAAATAAAGCCCACAAAGTTGATCAAAGGGCAAGGGTTGGCAAGGTTGATGGCACAAACGAATTGTGAACTTTTGGGGATAAATTTCACAGTAGATCTGTTAGAAGTCACTAAAGAAGAAAGGATGACTCCACCAATATCCCAGAAATTTCTTGACTCTACATGGTATGCTGATATCATCTTTGTGCTAAAGAATTTGCAGGCCTCTCTTGAATTTAGTAAGATAAAGGCCAGATTCTTGAAATTGAAGGCAACCAAATTTTGTATAGTAAATGAATTACTATATTGGAAAGATCCAGGGGGAATTTTATTGAGCTTTTTAATAGAAGAAGAAGCAGAGAAAACCATTAGAGAGTTCCATAAAGGTGATTGTGGTGGTCATCATTATTGGAAGACAAGCATGCATAAAATTCTGAGGGATGAATTTTGTTGGCCTACCATCTTTCCGAATGTTTATAAAGAAGTCTCAAAGTGCCATGAATGTCAAATTTTTGATGGGAAAGGAAAATTACAGGCTCTACCTTTAAAACCCATTTCAGTGGAAGCTCCTTTCAGACAATGGGGCCTTGATTTCATAGGGGAAATCTATCCACAATACTCTGCCCAACACAAATGGATCCTAACAGTGATTGATTATTTCACTAAGTGGATTGAGGCAGTCCCCACCAGGTAGGCTACATATGATGTCATCATTTGATTCCTAGAAGGTATTATTCTGTCCAGATTCAGATGCCCAATCAAAATTATAACAAACAATGCAACTTTCAAGTCTAAGAAATTGGATAAATTTTGTAGTGATTACAACATCACCCTAGGTCATTCCACATCATACTCCCCTCAAGGGAATGGGTTGGATGAGTCTTCGAATAAAATCTTGGTCAAAATCATCAAAAAATTGTTGCAAGAAAATAAAAAGGCATGGCACAAAAATCTCATCCACGCACTATGGGCTGACAGAATATCCCCAAAGAGATCCATTGCCACATCCCCTTTCCAAATCATCTACGACACTGAAGCAATTTTTCCTACTATATTAGTATTTCCGGTAATGAAGTTGTTATAGGAGAAAGAAGCGGAAGTAGAAGCTAGTAGGAGAAGAGATGATGAGCTCATCAGTGTACAACAAACTAGAGAAAAGGCCTTTCATAACGCCCAACTACGACAAGACAAGAGAAAAGAGGCTTTCAACAGACATACCAAGGTGGATGACTTCGAACCAGGAGACTGGGTACTAAAATGGGATGCCAGAAATGAAGATAAGGGAAAACATGGGAAATTTGATAACCTATGGCTGGGTCCATTCAAAATCACAACTTACCGTGGGAGCAATACCTATTTGTTACAGGAAAGTAATGGAGAACTCGTTGGAGGAGGGCCTGTGAATGGTAGGTTCCTCAAGCATTACATTGTTTGAAAAATCATCACCCCACCATTCATTGTATATAGTCGTTTTGCGTTTTTCTTTACACATGAAAAGTTGGAATAAAAGTGGTATAGTTGAAGCCCAAGGTGAAGGCCCTGAGCTATGCTGGACATATTTTAAGTTTTTTTCGAATAAAGATCAACGGATTAAGATCACACTAATAGAACACAACCCAATGGGTAGGCACTTGGTCTTCATTTCTTTGCTACCTTGTAGGGAGGATAACATCCCTAGTTGGAGCCTCTGTTGTCATCCTAACATTTTTCAGATCAGGATCCAAGTTTCATAGATTTAGCGAAAAAGGCACATCACTATGGAAGTGTGATAGTTTGGAGGATAAAGTCTTATATGATGGCATGAAAAAAAATATAATGGAGGCGCGAAGGGTAGGATTCTGCAGAGCGTCGATCTAAAAGTAGCCTGGATCAACGACTGAGAGACATATCGTAGGATGAAGCAGCGCATAAGATAATTTCTCAAAGGCAGGCAGGGAAAAACCACTATGGTTTTGTTCGTGGACACGTGGCACCTCTGGAGCTACATCGGGGCGAAAAGTAGTTTGCCTAAGACCGCTTTTTCCAATATCCAATATCGAAAGTTGTTGGGACACGATGGGTCGTAGATATTAGAGCGATCTAGATCAATGACTGAAACTCGTATCGGGGGATGAAGCAGCGTGGAAGATAATTTCTCAAATGTGGGCTGGGAAAAACCACTATGGTTTTGTTCATGGACATGTTGCGCCTTTGGAACTACATCAGGGCGAAAAGAAGTTCGCCTAAGACCACTTTCTCCAAAATTCGATATTGAACGTTTCTGGGACACGATGGACCATAGAAATTAGAGCGATCTAGATCAATGACTGGAACTCGTATCGACGATTGAAGTAGCACAAGGATTAATCGTTCGAAGGCAGGCTGGGGAAAACCACTATGGTTTGGTTCATGGATGTGTGGCACCTCTAGATCTACATCGGGGCAAAAAGTAGTTTGCCTAAGATCGTTTTCTCCAATCCCCGATGTCAGTATGCACATACAAAAGGAGGATCCCCGACATTATTTTATGATACTTTGTAGCATTCAAACTTTCAAAATTTGGCGCAAAGCACTTGTTTGAAACTCAAGCTCAAAGTTGGATCACATTCGCGTTTTCTTCACCACTTAACATTTTTTTTTCACAATGGCCACTAATACTATGATCTTATCTGTGAATGAACAAGACATCGCCTCTAGATAAGAATCCCTAATTAACAGAGACTCTGATGTTTTCAACAAAGAGATAATAGTCTCACCCATTTCTGTGTCCAGATTGAATTTGTTAGACAATGTTGGGAAGCGTATCCCTTTCCTCGGAATATCTCAAGCCTCCATTATCCCTTATGTCATAGAAGTAGTGTTTCCTTTCCCTGAGCTCGTAAGATGGCATGCCGAGCAATATTCACGGGAAGAAAGAGTCATTTTGAATAAATTAGGGTCAGAGGTTTTATGTGAAATAAACAGCCCGTCACTCTCACATACCCTCAGTGTATCAGAGTCCTCCTCCGTAGCGTCAGAACCCTTCGATGAAGAGAATATGATCACATTTTACAGAGAATGCCCTCCAGAAGTAAAAACCTTGTTTCTGCAAACCATTTTCAAACCTGAACACCACTCGAAAAGTCTGTCGTTACCTGTCAATGTGAACGTTATGATCATCGAGGTTCAATGGGCTTGTTCCCTGCTTAGCCAAATTTTAGGGTTAGGTAACGACTGCCAGGTTGTTGTATTAAAGATTTTAATTACCTGAAAACACTAAATTGTCAAACCAGGGTAAGTGAACTTAGAGTTGCTACACTATATGTGTTGGTAAGATTATAATTCCTACCTAAAGGTTATTCTGAGAAGAAAACACAAACTTTTAGAAACTGAATCCTAATGATTATCTTAAAACTAATCATATCTTGTCTAATTAATCAAATGGAAATAGTTCTGAGTTAAGAAAAGGTATTTCTATTCCTAATCTAAAGAAATCACCCAAGGCTATCTACCATTATATTAAACATCTAATCATCAAAATATCTATCTGAACCATAAAAGAGAGATCATTTTAATAACCTTTTAATCTAAGTATCAAGCAGTTCTAAATCTACCAAAGATGAAACTAGTAAATGTCCTATTTTACCCTACAAGTACTAGAAGCTTCCTTTAATTAGACCATAAGCTAGTTGTCCTAACAAAACAGAGTAAGTCTAAACTCAAATTATCTTTAAATCATAATCAAACTGGAAACTGGAAAACAGAACAAGTCTAGACTAGGCACTTGGTTCATTCTTCAAATTCTGCAATGGTAAATAACTCATTCCAACATTCAACGATCTACAAGATAATATCAAGCTGGGAATGAACTAACAGAAAATAACTAAGCTAGAATTTAGCAGAGTAACTTCAAATGAAAAACTAACTCACATGCAGATTCTAGAACTAGAAATAAACTAACTATACTGTGGAAAAGAGACAACGAATTGAACCTGTTGGTGGGCCCAACCAAGAGGTGCAATCGCCCTAAAACGAAACCAGAGCTACTCAATTTATTCCATGCATGAATGTTTCATACCTCACGCTCCATAATTCATAAACAAACTCAAATCATTTAATAAAGAATAACATAACACATAACAAATCATATTATCAGAAATCACATAACATAGTATATCATAACCAACGTTTCTTCAGAGCGATCTGATTTTATATAGATCCTCCCCAAAATAGTCTTGAACATAGGTGCATTAATCTAAGCGAATCTTAGATCCCAAAATGACTCATAGTTAGTTGAAACTAATTTCACAGCTTCATGACACGTAGTGTCAAGAAGCATGGATCATAAAGCATCATAATAAAACAGTTCTACAATTTCGCTCTGAGTCATCACATTGAGTTATGACTCAATCAATCATATGAATCAGACTGTAAATCGAATCTGGTCATGTCGTGCAAGTCTTTGACATCTCAACTAAGTGCGAACCGGTACCTGGTACTGATAAGTCTGTTTCAAGGGAACAAGTACCTAACTCATATCACGTTAGTATCAATATTAGTTTAAAATATCAAAATACATTAAAAATAACTTGAATCATAGGAATACCTTGAATAACTCCATTTAGGGCAAAAGGATGTAAAATGTGTCATGGTAAGGCCAGAAGGAAATGATACTGATATGAAATGGGGGTATATCTGACATGATATAGGCAAAAATATGGTCAAAATTGGAGACTAACATTCCCCCAAGCTGAAGTCTTTGCCTGTCCTCAGGCAACAAAAAGTCAAAATCTAAGATTCATTAGAGTGTTGCAGCAGCTGCAACCAACATTTGCAATTTCTCATGTTTCTTCATGTTTCTGATTTCTTTCTTAAGAACCTGATTAATGGTGATGTGCTTCCTGGCAATCTTCTGCAATCTCTTATTCTTCTGAAAAATACCTCTATTTTGTCGTTTTAATCTTTCAATCTTTAACGAGAAGTGAGCTTGCCTGAGTTTCATAAGTTCATTCTCTGTTTTTATATGCTGATCCAATATGTCATATTCATGTAACTTCTCTTTTAACCTGCGATTCCTATTTTCCAATCTGACAACCATGGGTCACAAAGATCTACTGGAAGAGATTTCACAGTAAGATTTGAATGTATTACCACGACCTTGTTGTGTTTGAGGGTTGGACTCATGAGTGAACTCATCTGGTCTTTGAACAGGGGTGTCGACTAGACTAGATTCATGAGTAAACTCGTCATATACTTGAACAGGGGTGTCGACTGGACTGGGTTCGTGAGTGAACTCGTCATATACTTGAACAGGGGTATCGAATGGCATTTGAATTGGATTGTTCCGCTCAATTTATTTGGGCACATTATCCTACCGATTGACTTTACGGACTTTTCGAATCAATTGGGAGAGAGTCCATGTCATCTCAGAAGACTCTGGAGCCTCCTCATGATCATCCATACTTTTCAATATTTCCTGTAATGGGTAACTAGGCATGGAATTATCCATATCTGAAAGGGTGCGTGCGCATTTACATTTGGGATTTCTTCTAGGTTTGTCGATTAACTCCTCAAGTTGTTCCACATCAATAATATTTTTAGCAGTCGGAGGAGAAATCAAAATTTCAACATTTGCATCTGTAGGGACAGTGTTTTCCACTCTTTCATGGTTAATTTCCACACCATCAGAACCATGGACATCAAACGAATGTTCTGTGCCAGGATTATCATCACTGGCCTCAATTGTGCAATCTGGTGTATTCTCAGGGTCATCACAGATTTTGGTCAGGGTTTTAACAACCTTTTTCTTAGAGTTCGACTTCTTCTGTGGAGGAGTGGACTCAATTTTTTTATCTTTAGATTTGTCAGAAGCTAGGGTTCTTACAACAAACATATCCCAAGATTCCTGTTTGTGGGATAACGCAAACTTAACCAAAATTTTGACAAGACCAAAATGAAACAGACTGGCTCTAAAATCTTTGGCTTTGCGAACTTGTTCTTCCATTTTCTTCAAACTCTTCAACAAAAAATAGGGGATGTTCACCAAATGGTTACCTTTGAAATGCAGTAGGAGTCGAGCATGACATGGAAACATGATCGTGTACCGACCTTCACAAGTGAGGTAGCATTGAAGTATGGACAACAACTGAGCCTATTTCGGTTCCAACCATGACCTTGATGTTCCTTCTGACCATTGTAATTTTCGATACTGGGGTTGTAGGAGCTGCGTGCAGAGCTTCTTGTCGAATGGCTGGCCCTTCATTCATTTATGACCAGTGCTGGGTAATTGAATTTCTTCGGAAATGAACTTCTCTGTGACTTCAAATTCCAGCTTGCCCACTTTAGCTAGTCCACCATGAAAGTGCAGAGCGAATTGAAGTGTAATCGTATCATCATACTCGTCAAATTTCTTGAAGAACGACTCCCATCCAACTTTCTGAAAAATGTGTTTGGTGGCTTCATACTTAGGAAGAGCCTCCAAATCTGCATAATTCTTAGGTTCGTGACGATTCACCACCATAATTCCACTCAGTATAACAGGAAAGGTTCAAAGGTGAGCAACAGAATTAGATGAGGGCAACAAAGGAATAGAGTATGATGTGTGAAGTAGGTTGTGAGAGGAATTATAGAAGGATGTTTGAAGTGTCATGGGGATCAATAGCATGTGAAGGAATGATGATGGTCGTACACCTTTTCAAAATATCATTTCATATGAGTCGTGTCGAATTCAACCATAATAATGCAGTGCATTTTCCATGATATGAAATGTCAAAAAGGATTGAACTTAGCCTTTTAAGTACAGAGCATAGGGCTAATGAAATGTCATGGAGTATCGAGGCAGTCATAGTTCAAGTCATTAATGTGTAATTTAATAAATTAAACTAACATGAAACTAAGCGTACCTGAGTTCGATTACCTACTCTTTGTTATGCATTATTTCCTTACTTTAGAGATTTTGAAGCCAATTCTGAATCTAGAGAGTGCCAAAGTTGTAACTGGAATCTGTACTGCTGATAGCCATTGTGACTGATTGATTCTGTCTGGGACTGACTGGCACTGATGAAATAAACTGAAATCTGCAGATAAACTTAAACCAATAATAACTTCTAAGAAAAAGATTTCCTGTTTATGAGGCAAATTATCTGATGGCTATCCTTGAACTTGTCTTCTGTTCATTCCTGAAAGGAATCAATTAAAATTATGTCTTCAACAACTTCAAATATTTAACCCATGGTACAATTCTTATTTGTGTGAATAAATGTTCTGGAGTCGAACACAAAAGAAATCATTGGATTACCGGCCATTAATGAATGCCGTTAACCAATGCGAGATGACCCACCATTGATGTCAATGGGCCTCAAGGTACCTATAGTACATCCTAACATGTACGAATAAAGGTCTTGGTGTCGAGTCACCTATAGGATCTATCAACCAAGAGACATTGATGTATTCCCATGGTTGTTAGAAAGGAAATCTGACATTGAGGCATGCAGATCCCAGGGTACTAAGTACTCTCTAATCTCTACTCCAGATAAGGTGTTGGTGTCGATGGAGTGAGACTTGTTGGAAGGTGGACCTTAACGTATCCCACATCATCCAACGTGAGTGCAGATAGAAATCTTGCAAAGAATAATTTTTGGGACAATAATCACTTACTTGTGGATGTTATGAACCTAAGTTAGTATATGCTCATTGCTTTCTCATGTTTTGAAAGTCTGAGAAAATGCTAAAAGAAAACTCTAGGGGGGTTTCTTTCCCATCATAATCTTTCAGGCCTGGTAAAGAATAATTCTATCCCTGATAAATGCCCCTTTCATACTTTAATGAGCAATTCTAAGGGAGAAAACAAGCTCAAATTTATTAATTTCAAAACAAGACAGTGTATATTGATAAGAAAATTTCATAAAATAAAATGATCTTACCTTCTTACCTGTTGCGAAAAAGTGATGAAGTTCAATTCTATACTTGCTTTAAAAATCCTGTAAAACTGAAAACAATATGTCAACATATCCAAAAATGTTTTTATTTTTATATATATTTTTATTTTTATTGAAATTTTTATTATTTGCAAAATCTTGAAACAACAAAAATGATCAAGGATTAGCAGGAGGAGAAGACTCCTCTCCTACTATCTTTATTTCTTGTTGTTTAGAGATTTCTTGTAGAAAATCATCTCTTGACAAGGGTTTGTTATACACTTTTAATCGATGTCCATTTACTACAAAGGAGTTTTGAAAGTCATATGTGGTTTTGATTCTAACAGATCCATTATCAAAAATAGTTTCCACTTCATAAGGTCCAACCATCTTGTCGTAAGTTTTCCTTTGAAAGTTTTATATTTGGAATCAAAGAGCAATGCCCAATCCCCTGGTTGAAAATGCTTTTTCTTAATGTATTTATCATGCCATTTTCTACGTTGATTTTGTACAAGGATAGTTATTTGAAGAGCATCTTGCCTAATTTCTCCCAATTCATTTAATTGCATAACTGTGCCTCATCCAAATTCAAACCCAATTCTGCTGCTATGCGGAAGGTATGAATATGAAATTCAATGGGAAGGAGAATTTGCTTGCCAAATACCAATTCATAGGGGGTATGACCAATGGCATTTCTCCACGAAGTTCGGTATGCCCATAAAGCCTCTGGAAGTCTATCCGCCCAATCTTTGTGATGTAAATGTATTGTCTTGGTCATAATAGCTTCTAGAACTTTATTTGTGGATTCCACTTGCCCATTGGCTTGTGGATGGTATGGGGAAAACTTATAGTGTTTTATCCCATATTTGTCTGTGAGTTCCTTCATCAACTTAGAAGTGAATTGAGCACCTTGATCAGTAACAATTTCTCGTGGAACACCGAAGCGGGTAAAGATATCTTCATAAATAAATTCAACCACTGATTTCTCAGTTGCTTGATATAAGGATTTTGCCTCTACCCACTTGGTCACAAAATCTGTACAAACCAAGATGTACTTCTTCTTCCTCGACATTGGGGAAATTGGTCCTACAAAATCAAGTGCCCATTTATCAAATGGTTCAATCACAACCTGTGGTTGTAAGGGCATCTCGTCTGCTACAGTAGGTCTTCCCATCCTCTAACAACTATCGCATCTTCTTGCATATTTTGTTGCATCTTTAAACAATGTCGGACAATAATATCTTGATTGTAAGACTTTATATGCCGTTCTATTATCAGAGAAATGCCCTCCACATGGCCCATCATGACAGGCCTGAAGGATATCGAGAATCTCATCTTCTCGAATGTATCTCCTAATGATCATATCGGGACTTGTATAGAAAATATCACTTCCTACCCAAGAGTAATAAGCACTTTGCTGGACAATTCTTTTCTTTTGTGGTGATGACAAATGAGCTGGCAGTCTCCCTGTAGCTAAGTAATTTTCTGTATCTGCAAACCAAGGGGTTTTAACAGCTACTGCAAATAGATGTTCATCAGGGAAATTATCATTCACTGGAATGTCAGTACTGTCTTGAGGAATACGAGAAAGAAAATCCGCAACTACATTTTCTTTTCCTGGCCGATCAACTATAGTGATGTTAAATTCTTGAAGTAGCAAAAGCCATCGTGTGATTCTTCCGGTAGTAACTAGTTTGTTCATCAAAAATCTAATAGCAGAATGGTCGGTATGTACAAAAAATTCATATCCATTGATGTAATGACGGAATTTGTTAATGGCATGAACTATAGCCAAAAATTCCTTCTCTATTACAGTGTAGTTCAATTCAGGAGGAGTAAGGTTTTTGCAAGTAAAGTAAATTGCATAGTTTTGTTGGTTTTCTTTTTGTCCAAGCACTCCTCCTAAAGCAGTGTCTGAGGCATTAGTTGAAATATGGAAAGGAAGAGACCAATTTGGTCCTCTTAGAATAGGTGCCATGGACAATTTTGCTTTCAAAGTTTCAAAATCATTCTGACAATTGTTATCCCAACAAAATTCTGCATCCTTTGCTAACAGTTTAAACATGGGGCTGGCTATCTTTGTAAAGTTTTCAATAAATCAACGATAATATCCAGCATGTCCCAAAAAAATTCTCACATATTTTTGGGTTTTCGGAGAGGAAATCTTAACTATTACTTCAATTCTACCTGGATCAACTTTAATTCCTTTTGCAGACAAATGATGACCCAACACTATTCCCTCAGTTAATAGCATTTTACATTTTTCATGACTAAGGGATAAATTTGATTCCTGACAGGGAATCAAGACTTTCTCAAGATTACTTAAGGCTTCTTTGAAGGTATTACCATAAACAGTAAAATCGTCCATGTACGCTTCCACACAATCATGAATTAAGTCAGCAAAAATCCCAAGGACTACTCTCTGAAATGTAGCAAGAGCATTGCATAGTTCAACAGGTAGCACTTTATAAGCATAAGTGCCCCAAGGACACGTGAATGTTGTTTTGTCTTGGTCTTCAGGGGCAATTTGAATCTGATTGTATCCACTATATCCATCGAGAAAGAAAAAGTATCTTTTTCCAGCCAAGGTATCCAAGACCTGATCTATAAAAGGAAAGGGAAAGTAGTCCTTCAGGGTTGCCTTGTTCAACTCCCTAAAGTCTACACACATTCTCCATTTCCCTGTCATTTTCTTAGGTACCACAACAAGAGGTGAAACCCATTTTCTGTCAGAAATTGGATAAATGAATCCTATGCTTAATAATTTCTGTAACTCTTCTTTCACAAAATCTTTTAGGATTGGATTCATACGCCTTTGTGGTTGTCTTATTGGGGTTATCTCTGGTTGGATATATATGTGGTGAATACAGGTGTCAGGATGCACTCCTCTCATATCAGTGTACTCCCATGCAAATTCCCCTGACTGTTCTTTCAAAAGATTTGTTAACTGTTCCTGTTGGCTGAGACTTAATTTAGAATTGATGTATAGACATTTGCCTAGGCTAAGTTCTACAGGAATGGTATATGACCCCGGATGCTCATCAATGGTGAAAACCATAGATGGTGAAAATGAGAAAAATGACTCACTTCGTTCTTGAAATTCCTCTTTGAAAATTTGATCGTATTGAAAATATGTTTGTGGAAACTCGACATTTTCTGTCACATAAATAAATTGGCTTAAAATATCATCCTCTGTTGGTTCTTGTAGCACGTGAAATTCATCAACAGAGAATAAAGATTCTTCCTCATCATTCTCGTGATAGGGACATTTTAGCCACCATAATTCTTCTGTAACTGGTTATGCAGGTGGAAAAAGAGTAAGCTTCTGTGAAGAAATGCCATTTGAGATGAACATATCCCCACCACGACATCCTATGAAAGCATTGGCCGTAGCCAACCAAGGTCTCCCTAAAATGATTGGATCCTTTCGTGGGATCCTTTGAATGAATAATCATGAAGTCGACAGAATATTCCCACAAAGCTAATGTAACAAGAATGTCATCGAGGACCCCAACAGGTTTTATAGTTGTTTTGTCAGCAAGTTCAAGAACTGTAGGGGTAGGGAGAAGGAATTGACTTAGTTGCAACTGTTCAACTATATTGATAGTCATTATATTAATGGTTGCACCTAAGTCGACTAAAGTGTTACCAATAGAAACATTGTTCATAGTAACTGAAACTATTGGGTTCCCGGGGTTGGCATACTTCACAATCTTAGGAGCTTCGAATATACAATTCGATGACTGACCTACTAGGTGCATCGTGGGTGGATCTTTCTATTTTCGACCTGGTTTCTTAATGCAGAGTTCTTTAATGGTCTTGGCGTAGATTGGAACATCTCTGATCGTTTGTAACAATGGAATCTTAACACCGGCATTTTTTAATTCATTCATGATGTCAAACTCAGATTGAACAATTGTTTTTTCAATGAGCAACCTCTCAGGAAAAGGAGGTGTTCAGGGAACCTGATTTTATATGTTATGTTGTAATTCAGATACTTTATTCTTTGGAATGATGACATCTTTCAAAGATGCCCCATTTGATAAATCATCTATAGGTTCTTCTTCATGTTCTTGGATCATTACCTTTGGTGTTGTTCTTGTTACAGGCTGAGTTTTATTTAAAGTTTTCCCAGATCTCAACTGTATTTATTGTATGGAAATGGGGTTTATGGTGTAAGCTGGGTAGTTTTGAAAATCAACACTATGGAGTGGCAGAGGTGGTTTGTTGTTAGGATTTGGAATGGGTTGAGCAGGTAATATGGTGGGACGAGGTGGATTCTGAGGCTGCTGAGGAGTTTGTTGAATGGGTGGTAAAGGAGGTGGAGTAAATCCAGGCAATAGATGATGCATATTTGGAGGGTATTGAGTACATGGATTATGGGGAATTGGTACTGCATGCTGCTGTTGGTTATTTCCATAATTATGTTCTCTCCATCCCTGGTACCAAGGTTGAGCAGGGACATTTTGCGGAGGCCAATTTATCGAGTTCCATGGATATTGTTGTTGTTGAGAGAAAGGTGGATAGTAGCCAGAAGGTTGTGGGGATGGTTCTTGATACATATTCGAGTTCCTAGGTTTCCAAGGCCTCTTAGGTGCAAATGGAGTCCTTGGAGCTTCCCCTCCCTTGAATATAGCTTGCAATCCTGGTAAGGATGGATAATCTTTTGTTTTATGATTTTCAGTACATATTGCACATACAGAAACATTGTCCAAAGGACATTCTCGTAAAGGATGCCTTTTTCTGCGTTTTGGGCAAAATATGCTTAATACATGGTTTTCCTCTTCTTGCTTTTTCTTAATCTTCAGAGTGTCTAACTGAGAGCCAATTGTTCCTAAAATTTCTGTTTTAAAATTTTCCAAGAGGTTTCCCAATTCAATTATAGTAACTCCACCAGATGTGGGTACTTTGGTGTTTTTGTTGACATGTTCTCTCACACTTTTTGTCGTTTTCCCCCTACTTCTCGAGTAAGTTCTACATATTTCACTGAGTGCTTCAAAGTCTTTTTGATAAATGTCTCCTGAAGTCATTAAGTTAAGAGTGTCAATGTACTCATCTGAAACCCCTTTTAAGAAAAGAGTCTTGATTGCTTCATCTTGGAGATCATTATATTTGGATTTTTGAAGAGTATATGTAAATCTTTCTAAGAAATCTTCAAGGCTCTCTTCATCTTGTTGTTGCATTTTAAAAATATCATTTCGAGAATCCTTGGGTCTACAATAGTCTTGGTACTTCTTTATAAATTTTTCCTTCATATCTTCCCAAGATCTAATGTTGTACTCTCCTAAACTCATGAACCAACGTAATGCAGAATCTTTTAGGGTAGCAGGAAACAACTTCAGCTTATGTGCATCCTGGAGATAATTATAACTCCTACACAGGATATCAAACTCAAAATAAAGACATCTAGGTCTTCACTACTTTTTCCATAAAAGGTTGGTAGTGCCGAAGGTGGGATATTTTTCATATTGACATTCTGGACCAAATCCAAAATAGGAAACCCAAAGGTGGTTTCTGGTCTTAGCTCAGTCTCTACTTGTTCTTCTTCTTTATTTTCAACATGAATTTCTCCTCTTTCTCTTCTATCCAATTCTCTCCCTCTTTCTGCCATGTTAAAAGGATTACCAAAAATTGTATATGCAATCTGATCTTTCTTTGGTGAGGGTGTGAAATCCCACCTCTCTGGATTCTTTTTGAAAGAATTACTATCTCCTATTGGTTCTTTTGAGGATCCTATTACCTTTGATTCAAAAAATGTAGTTGTTATTTGTGAAACTATAGTGTCAGGGTTCCTGAAAATAGCTTGCACTTCTTCTGGATTAACTGTGTCAACCGAGTTTGGATCACCAGGAATTTGAATTTGTTGGTATGTGGTGTTTCTTGGTTCTATGTTTTGCTCTATGGTTTCCTCAACCAGAGTTCCAGTCTCAGTTTCTATTTCTTTTTGGGTGGATGTTTCTTCTTTTTGTTGTTTTGAGTTTCCCCTAAATCTACCTATATGATCTCTATTTCTCATGAAAACATACTAGATAAAAGAAAAACTAAGATTGAGTTTCAGAGGAACCTGTGATAACAGACGTGTCGGTTCTCACCTCTCATTTCACATCTCCTCTTTTGTCAACCTGCTAACATACCACACCAAACCAAATACATTTTAAGAAAATAACCAAAACAATTATCTAACTTACCTTCTAAACAACTCCCTGGCAATGACACCAAAAATGTCAGGCTGTTGTATTAAAGATTTTAATTACCTGAAAACACTAAATTGTCAAACCAGGGTAAGTGAACTTAGAGTTGCTACACTATATGTGCTGGTAAGATTCTAATTCCTACCTAAAGGTTATTCTGAGAAGAAAACACAAACTTACTCTTAGAAACTGAATCCTAATGATTATCTTAAAACTAATCATATCTTGTCTAATTAATCAAATGGAAACAGTTCTGAGTTAAGAAAAGGTATTTCTATTCCTAATCTAAATAAATCACCCAAGGCTATCTACCATTATCTTAAACATCTAATCATCAAAATATCTATCTAAACCATAAAAGAGAGATCATTTTAATAACCTATTAATCTAAGTATCAAGCAATTCTAAATCTACCAAAGATGAAACTAGTAAATGTCCTATTTTACCCTACAAGCACTGGAAGCTTCCTTTAATCAGACCATAAGCTAGTTATCCTAACAAAACAGAGTAAGTCTAAACTCAGATTATCTTTAAATCATAATCAAATTGGAAACTGGAAAACAGAGCAAGTCTAGACTAGGCACTTGGTTCATTCTTCAAATTCTACAATGGTAAATAACTCATTCCAACATTCAACGATCTACAAGATAATATCAAGATGGGAATGAACTAACATAAAATAACTAAGCTAGAATTTAGCAGAGTAACTTCAAATGAAAAACTAACTCAGATGCAGATTCTAGAACTAGAAATAAACTAACTATACTGTGGAAAAGAGACAACAAATTGAACCTATTGCTGGGCCCAACCAAGAGGTGCAATCGCCCTAAAACGAAACCAGAGCTACTCAATTTATTCCATGCATGACTGTTTCATACCTCATGCTCCATAATTCATAAACAAACTCAAATTATTTAACAGAGAATAACATAACGCATAGCAAATCGTATTATCAGAAATCACATAACATAGTATATCATAACCAACGTTTCTTCATAGCGATCTGAGCTTATATAGATCCTCCCCAAAATAGTCTTGAACATAGGTGCATTAATCTAAGTGAATCTTAGATCCGAAAATGACTCATAGTTAGTTGAAACTAATTTCACAGCTTCATGACACGCAGTGTCAAGAAGCGTGGATCATAAAGAATCATAATAAAATAGTTCTACAATTTCGCTATGAGTCATCACATTGAGTTATGACTCAATCAATCATATGAATCGGACTGTAAATCTAATCTGGTCATGTCGTGCAAGTATTTGACATCTCCACTAAATGTGAGCCGGTACCTGGTACTGATAAGTCTGTTTCAAGGGAACAAGTACCTAACTCATATCACGTTAGTATCAATATTGGATTAAAATATCAAAATACATTAAAAATAACTTGAATCATAGGAATACCTTGAATAGCTCCATTTAGGGCAAAAGGATGTAAAATGTTTCATGGTAAGGCCATAAGGAAATGATACTGATATGAAATGGGGGCATATCTGACATGATATAGGCAAAAATATGGTCAAAATTGGAGACTAACAATGACAAGTTCGTAGTAGAAGTCATGTTAGGTTTCATGTTAACCTTTTTGGTGTCAGAGTCTTGCTGGTCGATATGTATTAGTTTGACAGATTCATCGCTGATAATATGCATCGACAACTAGTAAACTTTAGTTCATTGAGACACTTCATATACTATATGCACTTGCTGAGGATGTTCCTGGAATCGAAGAAGATCGAATTCCCTGAAACCAATTTCATCTCAATTGAATGTAAAAGGATCACCATGCTTATTTTCATCAATAAGATCATGTCCAGGGTGTACAATCTTACATTCGGCTCAGACTTGCCAAGGGTTCTGGAAGAAATGAAAAGTTTTTTACAACCAAATCCAGAGAGAAGAGTAGGAGATTGGATGTTGTTCATACAATCTACTGTGATATGGGTGTATGGATATCAAGAAGGAACTTATCTTTTACCAGTATTTTTGACTCCCAAAATCTTTTCCTTAGAGTTCATTGGACAAAGGAACATTTCAGAAACAAAGCACTTTCTGAAAGCACATAAGGCATCTAACCTAAAATTCCCTTTCATAGTTGGACCTTTGTGGTAAAAAACAAATCTTGTTTACCTCAGATCTAAGCCAAATTCAATGAATTCGGTTTACAAAATTGCAAGGAAGGAAATATGACCCACATTAGATCATATCAAAGAGAAGGTTGATGAGAAAATTGGGCCCCAATGAGCATGAGTATGTTGAAGGATTTGACACACTGGCTAATCTGGAAACATGTACAGATATTGAGGTCACTTTGTAGCATGATTGGAAAAAACCAACAGAGTCTGCCCCTCAACAGATCCAGACGCAAAAATCTTCTCCAAGATTGATTGTTAAAGCCCCAAAGTTGAGTGTTTATAATAAGAGGAACAATTCAGAGGCCCTGGGTGCTGATAGTCATCAAGATATTCCCAAGAGGATGAAAATTACACGACCCTCTCAAGTGGTTGACCTGGAATATGAAGAACATAAACAAAAAACGAGCATGGATATGGTGGAAGGTGCAAGCAAGACCGAAGAAGATAGTACATGAAGCATGCCACAAAGTGAAAGCAACACAAGGGTTTTCAACAACAAGAAGCACATATTCAACAAGACACTTGGGGCAGTATATCAATCCAAAGAATATTTGATGAACCAGTATGCTGTAAAAGGAAGTATGTCCAACAGTGAGAAAAGAGACTTGTTGCCCGAAGTAGAGAAGCTCTCCCAGCACAAGACGTCCATGTTTTCAGTCAGAGATGTAGAAATAAATACATTTAACATAACAATAGCAGATGATGATAAAGTGTCTGAAATCAAGATGCACTATAAGAATATTGGTGCCCCAAATAAAGTAAAGTTTCACATAAATTCTAGTGACATGCTATACTCAGACTATCTAAGCTTATGTGTGAAAGTTTCAATATTGACAACACATGCACTCAAACTATATGGACAATTCAAACATGAGAAAGCATCCAACAAATCCTGGTAGACACAAGTCTTTGGAGTCTGAAGGCCATCAAGGAGTATAGGATTACTTGGATGAGAAAGACAAGATAATCCAGGGTCTGAAGAAGAAGATAACTATGTCCCCTACTGAAAATCCACAGGCAACAGAGCTGTCTGCCCTTGAGCAAGAGAAAGAAACATTTAGACAAGAAGCACTAAATTACAAAGCTAAAGTGTTGTAGCTGGAAAAGGAAAAAGAGAATTGGTTACAGGGGCAAGTAGCAACATCAGATATGGCTATCATTGTACCTTCTAATGCAGAAGCTGGTTCGAGCACTGATGGATTGGTCCAAGCCATGTCCCAAGTGAGTCTACATACATGGGAAATCAAAAACCTTAAGGAAGCCTTGGAAAAGCTGAAACAAGAGATGAAAACAAAAGATGAAAGGATGGCTCCACTCCAAAGGGAGAATCAAGATTTGCAAGAGAGAATAAGCAAGCCGAGGACAAGGTTAAAAGGTAAAACACTGTTGCAAGGAGCTAAACATGTGATCTGGGATGTTATTGCTACAGAGGCCACTAAGTTCATAATTTATATGAATTTTATAAATGGCAAAGACAACGTGGCTACCACAGCCTGAAGCAGGTGTACTATTGTTAATGAAACATTAGTCAAGAAACCTTCAGAATGGGCCCAGAACGCTATTGATCTACTGAATTCCATGCCCATTGCTGATCTTCAGACTATTGGGGTAAAGGACATAACTGCTTTGATCATCTGGGCCAGAAAAATCATCGCCAAGCACAACTTGCTCAAATCGGTTTAGAACAAAGCTATGCAAATGGAGCGCAATATACAGGAGTTTAAGGACACGTTTGAACAATTGTTTGTCAAGGGTCTCCCACCATTTTTGGATGGAAAAGGTTCATTATACAATCAAGAAGAATACAATTCTCTTTTCATTCAGTGTAGGATGGACCATTCCAAATTTGAAGCTATGGAGGAAAGTCTGAAAGGCCAAAGTCTGGTAGAGTATTTGGCCACAAACTTTGAAATTTTGAATCAATTTAAAACAGTGAAGATTGGCTTGTCGATTATTTCCTATGCCATGTGCATTGACCTAGAGATTCTAATTGAGGATATGATGTACTACGAGATTCCTTCTGACTCGCAATGGAAGGAAATTGTGCGGCTGGGAAAGACAAAATGCAGTTTCCCCGGGATCAGTAAGTGACCTCCAAATGTCACCAAGACAACAAATTAGATAGAAGACCAGGACAAGCCAGATGGCGTAAAGGAAGCTGAGCAGTCAGAGAAATGCGTTTTTAGTTTTGAAACGTCTTTTGAGTAATCATTGCAAATCGGTTCATATACCGAGACTATCAGTTGAAATTACTATTATTAGTTTTAGAAGCTGAAACGTTTCGGTTTCAGACATTGTAATCAAATTGTATAAATGCTGGGGCATTTTATTGAATTAATGTTGGTAGAAGTGCAAGAGCACCCTTTGGTTGTTTCAAACTCCATTGTAATTTTCTGAAGCTGAATTGAATATATATGCAGAAGCTTTTGAAGTCTCTATGAAAAGATTCTAATTGGTGGTTATATGAGTTTTTTCTTCTTTCATCGTATGTATTTCCTATGATCATTTATTCCATTTACACTCTCTTCTGTTTAAATTGGATAGCTAAAAGCCCATAATTCATCTTGTGATGCTCTTGGTTTAAGCAATTTAAACTGTGTGATTATCTTCTTAACTAATTCAGAATTCTTTTAAGTAATGCTCCGATGCAATTATTTTCTCTTTTTATCTTCCTACACTCTATTTAATTTTAAGAATAACTCAGATTCATTGCTTCATTTAGCCTTTCTCCTCTAGAGAGTTCTACTAGCTGATCATTGTTTTCATTCAATTTCATAATTTTGAGTCCATAGCCCTGAGTGTTCCTCCCCTTCATTGCCAACAACTTCATTAAAAACCCCAAACAAACCAAATCTAGCCACTGATTTCCAAAGAATCATAAAGTGACACGAGAGATCCCTCTCTAGGTTGATAAGGTTAGTGCTTCAACTCTAAAGTATGTTGAAATAGTTACCTCTGTCATTTGTCTATCAGTCGAACAAAATTTACAGAGTGCTAACACCTTCCACTAGATATCCCATGCCAATAATGCCATCATTGAGGAAGGGTTAGTCAACCATCCTCCATTCTTCCCCTCCATGAGAATAATATGGTGGAGGAAGGGTGAGTTGATTGTTATTCATGCTCTCCCTCTGTAAGAATTAGATGCTGGAGGAAGGGTTAGAAGACCCTTTTTCAGGATCATTATTCAAAAACATCGCTTTAGGAAGGGTTTTCCGACCGTTCCACTAAATAACCCTAGACACAAATACCATCCTTCAGGAAAGGTCGATTGACCCTTCTCAATGCTCCCCCTCCATTAATATTTTTGAAGAAGGGTCAATTGATCCTTCCATTGAAAACCCCATGAAATGAATATAATCATTGGGGAAGGGTTGACCAACCCCTTTTTTTTGCTCCTCCTCCATGAGAATATTATGCTAGAGGAAGGGTTGGACAAACCTTCCCTAGGATTCCCCTTATACCAAATATTTTCTAGAGGAAGGGTTGGATGACCCTTCCTTTGAATACGCATTGACACAAATACCATGATTCCTAAAGGATGGGTCAATTTACCCTTCTCCATGCTCCCCCTTTATGAGGATACTATTCTTGAAGAAGGGTCACCCAAGCCTTCCATTGGTTACCTTACATTGAGAATACCATATTTGATAAAGGTTCAACCCACGCTTCCCTGAGATCCCCATTTATTAGAAATCATTGCTTATGGAAGGTTTTTCTCACCCTTCCATTGATGCTCATTGACGTGAATACCATCTTTTAGGAAGGATCGACTAACCCTCCTCAATACTTCCCCTCCATAAGAATACTATGTTTGAAGAAGGGTCAATCGGCCCTTCCATTAGGAACCCCACGATGTGAATATTATCATTGAGGAAGGGTCGACTGACCCTTCTCCGTGCTCCCCTCCATAAGAATACTATTCTAAAGGAAGGGTTGACTGACCCTTCCCCAATATCCCCTTTATGAAATTTTTTTTCTAGAGGAAGGGCCAGTTAAACCTTCCACTGGATACCCCTAAATGTGAACACATAATTTAGGATGGGTTGTCCAACCCTTCTCCATGCTCCCCTTCCATGATAATACCATTCTTGAAGAAGGGTTAACTAAACCTTCGACTGAATACCTCATTATGAGAATACCATTTTTGAGGAAGGTTCAACTGATCCTTCTCCATTATCCCCCTCCATGGGAATTATATGTTGGAGGAAGGTTTCCAACCCTTCCTCGGGATCCCCCTTACATGAAAACTATGATTTAGGAAGGGTCGACCGACCCTTCTCTGTGTTCCCCCTCCATGAGAATACCATGTTGGAATAATGGTCAATTGTACCTTCTCCATGCTCCCCCTCCATGAGAATACTATGATGGAGGAAGGGTCAGTCAACCCTTCTTCAGGATATTACTCAATGAGAATAATATCCTGGAGACAATAAAATATTATTTGATATAGGTTTATGTAAATGTTATGAAACCTGATTCTATAGTGGTGATGTCATTATGACATTTACCAAGCTCAAAATAAGTGCCATTAAGTCATATTACTATGCTAGAAGGAATCTTAATACTGTCTCCAACAATTTAGACATATCTAATGTAACCAACTACAAATTTGTATGAAAATGCAATAGATGCATCGTACATCCAAAATAAGTTGGATTCAGAGATATTCATTAATGAAGTTAAATGCATAGATGGCATTGAACTTGACACTGAAAATAGTTAGCAATTTTACTATGGAAATGCATGCAACATATATATAAAATGTGAATTTCACTCTAGAAAATGAAATAATCTTTTCTGAATTGATGGCTTTGAAGCTACTTTTGAATTTGGCCATGGGATATTTCTAGAATCATCTACAGATCTTCATAGATCTCTCTTGGTTATAAAATGGACGAGGAAGTAATATGATTTAAGGAAATTTACACTACAACCTTTATTTGATGAGGTTTGGATTCTACTGGCAGGTTTCACTTTTATTTCAGATGGTCGCATATACAAAGAGAGGAATATGATGGAAGATGGCATATCAAAGAAGGAGTTGGATCTAATGAGAGGATATTGGTAGATTCCTTGGATATAATTGTTTATGATTACATCTGCGTGAGACATCCTCCAGGACACAGACCTGAGAGAGAGCCCCTGAAATGGGAGTGTGGTTCCTATTTGAGACAGAACCAGAATGTTGTGCTGGACTCCTCCTTACAGAGAGTTGAGATGAACTCTAGATGATTCTCCTGTGTAACGTAGTGAGAAATAAGATATGCTGAGTTAGACGTGCCTATGGATGAGCACAAGTGAACCTATGAAATCCCATGAGTTGGGTGCATTGTTCTGAGACAGAGATGAAATGATGTATTAGCTTCCTCTGAGAAGAGAGTTGAGATTATGAACTCCAGATGACTCTCTTGTGTAATGCAGTGGGAAATAAGATCTGTTGATTTGGACGTGCCTGTGGATGAGCACAGGTGAACGTGATCCTAGTGGCTAAGAACTAGTGAGTGTGGTTCTCCTATGAGACACAGTGAGATAGAGATATGGACATCCCTGTGGATGTGCCCATAGTGGCTAAGCACTAGTGGGTGTATAACATCCATTGCTATATTGTTCAAGAGTCAGACTTACCTGTAACCCTAATTGTTATGTAAAGGGTAAAGGTCGGCCCCACCTTAATGTAAAAGATAATCAATATGATAATTATTAATTATATTATAAGTTATTGAGGTCGGTCCTGTTATGCCAATAGACACTTATGTTGACAAGTTCAGTCTAATATAAATAAAAGTAAATTCCTCATTGAGGAATCATATCACAAGTGTGAGTTTGGAAATTTTAGCAAACACTTGTTCTTGGGAAAAGTGTGCACCTCTCTTGGGTGCTAGTCATCAAGGGCTTGTGAGAATCCTCTTGTGTGCTAGGTCTTTATGGTGGTGGAGGTATTTCTCTTGAAGAATATAGAAAAGGATTGGTTGGGTTTTCTTCCCTTGTTGAGAAGGGTTTCTCAGGATACTTCTTGTGTACTTGTGCATGGTGTTTCTTCTTGTGATCTTGGTTGCTGCAACAAATTGTTCATGGTTTAAGTAAAATGATAAAATGGAATGAACTTGATGCTTAAGCCTAGATTATTGAAAAATCAACATGGTATTAGAGCATAGGTCTTGAAGAACCCATTGCACAAGCATATACCAGTCATCTTCTCATTTCTGTAGAATCGTACGACCCTCCTAGGGTTTCTAGAAAATCCGTACAACCCTCCTTTCTGAGGTGTTCCATCCCTTAATACTTGGACGTTGGGGCTGAAATTTGGACTGGAGGGTACGACCTCCTTCAGCGCACCTCCATAAGCTGTTAAAGTGAAATTCTGAGAACTTTTTTGTTTTGGCCCTAGGGTTTCTAGGGTTTCACTAATTTCTACATAAATTTCAAAATTAGGGTTTCTGCAACTCATTGAAGGATATCTCCAACTCACTAGTGTTCTCCTATATTTCAAAGGCTTATTGTTGGCAATTATAAGTCCAACAAAACCTAAAAGTGCTAGTCTAGCCTAGTCGTTAGGTTTTCTAGCCCAGTTGACAAGGGTTTGTGAAGAATCTAAAATTATGATGAACAAAACTATGATGGAAGATAAGCTTGATGAATCAAGAAACTTCAAGTTCCTGGAAGACAAAAATTCAAAGAAAGACTTATTATGGGTGATACAAAAAGGTGACACTGTGACTACCTTCTTCATGAAGATGTCAGAGGACAGAAATCAGCCAGGTGCCATTGGAGAAATCATATCAACACCCTCAGGTATTCACTTGTATATATATTATTTGTATCTTTGTCATGAGGGTAATTGCAGAAGGAAGGAACCTTTTTCTGAAGTCATGGATCCAGAGGGATCTTAGTGCACTTAGAGGAACAACACACTAGAAGTGAAGACTCAATGTTTGATTGTTGCAATTGTCATTCCTCCAACCTATATTTCTAAATTTTGCTACATTACAAGTAGGTGTTGCATCTATGACATCAATCCTTAAATTGTTTTGATTCTAGAAATGTACTCATTATTATCCTTTAGGAGATATTCTTGTTTTGTTTCCTCGTGTTTTCTTGTTCCAGACAGGTTAACAACAAAGGAAGATGTTTATCCTTCAGAGGGAGTCACTTGACTCAGAGGGAGTCAAAACTATTTGAGAAAGAGGAAGAATAGAACCATCATTGAGGCAACCAATGAAATAATGCATGATCATAATATTTCTATGATTCTATGGGCAGAGGCATGCATGACACAGTATATGTTCAAAACAAGTTTCTTTGCTAGACCTTGAAAAACATAAACTCTTGAAGAAGCCTTCACCGGAGTGAAGCCTGAGATTGAACACTTCAGGATATTTGGGTGCCCAATGTATTTTCATGTACCCAAAGAGAAGAAGTCCAAGATAAACCCTTTAGGGAGAAAGGATACATTTATGGGATAACAATGAATCTATGAAGACATTCCAGATCTACATCTCTGGTTAGAGATAGATTGAGATAAGAAAAGATGTTGTCCTTGAAGAAGAGATAGCCATTCAAAGATCTAGAGAATCTCAGATGGATATTGACAGTGAGACAATACCTTCTCCCCCTTCAACAGTTCAGAGGGAGACAAACATTATTCTAGTTGATCCAATTTCTCCAGTTGATATGTCCACAGATATTACAGTAGGGTATAAATGGTCTGCCTAGGCTCGAAAAAATCCGAAGGAGGCAGAGGAACACACAAGCCCCTCAAGGCACATCCTGAGAAAACAAACATATTTTGAGCTACTCTTTAGCCATAAGCCACATCATTTATTTTGAGCCTTATCGACATGGAGAAATGACAAGTGAATAGGTATGACAAGTTGTCGTGACAGAAGAATACCAAAATATATTAAAGAATGATGTATGAGATACTGTTCAAGAGACCAGAAGGGAAGTCTGTAGTGACTTCCAAGTGAATCTATAAGATCAAGCATACAACTGATGGAAGTGTCGAGAAATACAAAGCGAGATCTGTAGCCAGAGGATTCCCGCAAACAGAGGGAGTTGTCTATGATGAGATACTTGATCCAATAATCCAGATACACTTCCATCCGTACTACCATCCATGAGTTGGAAACCACATCAGATGGATGGATTCGTGATGAGTTGGGTTTCAACAAGAGTGTTGCTGATCCAAACCTACCTTATTACATTGTTGGTGATGAGAGTCTTATTTTGGTCACTTATTCAGGAAGCCTTGTTGTTAGATACAAGAAAGCCTTGACTTCTGATTTCAAGATGAAGGATCTGGGTATGATGCACTACTTCTTGGGACAAGAAGTATGACATAGGACCGATGAGATTTTCCTGAGTCAAGGAAAATATACAGTGGGGATATTAAATAAGTTTAGTATGACAGAATGCAAATCCATATGTACACTGATGATGATGGATTTGAAAGAAAATTAATGATGATGATTCAATCGAGATTGATCCACAAGCTGATTGGATCACTGATGTATCTGGTTAACACCAGACTCGATTTATGCTATGTAGTGAATGCACATTAATCAATTCATGAGTCAGCCGAGATAGACTCACTGGGTAGCAACAAAGCATGTGTTGAGATATATACGAGGCACAGTTGGATATAGCCTGAGATATGCCTCCAGTGTGGACTTGAGTTTGTAGGGATATGCCGATGTGAATTGGGGAGAGAACACAATGGACCAGAGGAGCACATCCGGGTGTTGTTTTACCTTGGGATCTACCATGGTTTCCTGGTGTAGCAGAAAAATAGAGCTCTGTGGCCTTGAGTACTACAAAAGCAGAGTATATAGCATTGAGTGTGGCAGTCCGTGAAGCAGTGTGGCTTCGCAAGATTCTGACAGATTTACTTGATCATGAGATGGATCCTATTATTCATTATGATAACCAGAGCTGTGTGAAGCTCCCTGAGAACCCTATATTTCATAATAGATTGAAACACATTGAGATAAATGATCATTTTTCATAGACATAATGCAGAGGAAAGCAATACACATGCAATACCTTCCTACACATGAGAAGATTGCAGACATCTTCACCAAATTGGCTTGGTGAAGAATACCTCTCTAGCTAAGAGGGAGTGTTGATGACTACAACCACGACAAAGTTCGAGTACTTCCGTGCGAGACTTGTCCTGGTGGAGAATGCCTCCCTAGCTGAGAGGGAGTGTTGATGATTACAACTGTGTGAAACATCCTTCAGGACACAGACCTGAGAGAGAGCCCCTAAGATGGGTGTGTGGTTCCTTTCTGAGAAAGAACTGGAACGTTGTGCTAGCCTCCTCCTCACAGAGAGTTGAGATGAACTCCAGATGATTCTCCTATGTAACATAGTGAAAAAGAAGATCCGTTGAGTTAGACGTGCCTGTAGCTGAGCAGAGGTGAATGTGTGAAATCCCATGAGTTGGGTGCATCATTCTGAGACAGAGATGAAACAATGTATTAGCTTCCTCTAAGAAGAGAGTTGAGATGATGAACTCCAAATGACTCTCCTGTGTAATGTAGTGGGAAAGAAGATCTGTTGAGTTGGACGCGCATGTGGATGAGCACATGTGAACGTGATCCTAGTGGCCGAGCACTAGTGAGTGTTGTTCTCCTGTGAGACGCAATGAGATAGAGATATGGACATCCTTGTGGATGTGCCCCTAGTGACAGAGCACTAGTGGGTGTATAAGATCCCTTGATATATTGTTCAAGAGTCATACTTACCTGTAACCCTAATTGTTATGTAAAGGGTATAGGTCGTCCCCACCTTAATGTAAAAGATAATTAATATGATAAATATTAATTATATTATAAGTTATTGAGTTCAGCCCTATTGTGCCAATAGACACTTCTGTTGATAGGTTCAATTTAATATAAATAAAAGTAAATTCCTCATTGAGAAATCATATCACAATTGTGAGTTTGGAAATTTCAGCAAACACTTGTTCTTGGGAAAAGTGCACACCTCTCTTGGGCGCTAGTCTTCTAGGGTTTGTGAGAACCCTCTTGTGTGATAAGTATTTATGGTGGTGGAGGTCTTTCTCTTGAGAAATATAGCAAAGGATTGGCTGGGTTTTCTTCCCTTGTTGAGAAGGGTTTCCTAGGATACTTCTTGTGTACTTGTGCATGGTGTTTCTTCTTGTGATCTTGGTTGCTGAAACAAATTGTTTATGGTTTAAGTAAAATTCTAAAATGGAATGAACTTCATGCTTAATCCTAAATCATTGAAAAAACAACACTAATGGAGCCCTCTTAGAATTCTCTCATGCTCCTTTCTTTTAAAGGTCATATGATACTTCTTACTGAATTATGATTTCCAATTGATATGTGAAGAACACTGTATATAAGGAATTTTTTGAAATACTTCTTTGATGTATTTTTGTTAATAGTTTTCAAACATCCTTAGTCTTGAAATGATTTTTTGTTTAAAAATATGGAAATGTCTATATCTTTATGTATGTAAGTTTTTTTTGGAGGACGTTCTAGATGGCCAAGTTTATAAAATTAGACAAGATATTCTAATATAATAGGGTTGCAACTTTCATGTTGACAATGTATAAATGTTTTGGTGTCCTATTGAATAATAGTGTTGCAAAAGGTGAAGGTGGTGGTTAATTACAATGTGTGATACAATAATTGAAATTATGTATCTAAGGTTTTGAATGACCTATATGGTATTCTAGAATATATTTGCATTACAATATTTACTAGTTTGATACCTACAATCTTGTAACTCTATAATCAAAATTTAAACCCTCATTCCACCAAATGTTGTTGCATGTACATAGAGAAGAAATGTCACTTTTCACCAATTATCTTGCTTTAACATAAAATTGTTATTTTATAAGCCCTTGTTGTTAGGTCTCCTCCACTATATGATTTTTGGGAGAAGAAGAAGGGGTTGAAGAATTGGATTGGTGGTATAAGGAATTTTGGAAATTCAAAAGTCCTCTCAAAGTTAGGGTTTTCAAGTGGTTAGCAATCAATCATAAAGTTCCAATTTTGTTAATTTCTAATAAAATTATGATTTTCTTTTGAGGAAAAAAACCAGCTATGTTTATAAGCCCTTTGTGGTTCTCAAGGCTTGCATTGAAAGTATATGAGCCATGCCATGAATACAAACATAGAACAATTGCAATTTAAACCCTAGATACACATTGAAAAATGTATATGTATATGCATGAGGGCACCCTAACTGAAAATTCATTTATCTCTTTGATTGAAAAAAATGTAGTGTTCATGTTTATGGTACCTTATAAAAACAACCAAAAATCGAATGTGCTCTGCATTTGGATATTCCCTTTCACAAAAGTGTTCTACAATGGAAATGGGACAAGCATGTGGCATAGATGGGGAACTAGACAATATTACATGGGACATAATGCATTAGCCAAAATAATGAATGTCGATTTGCAAATGATGTGGTGGAGAGGATCAGTTAGACACTATGAGGTGAAAACACATGAACACAATTTATGTACATGATCTTTCAAGGTGAAAACAAATCAGCAAGGGTTATGTACAAAAGATTTCAAGGTCTGATTTAAGGTGGGGATTAGTAGTTGGGAAATATTTAAGATTAGAAATTTGTTTGTTTGTTTGTTTGTTTTTAATTTCACATAAAATTGAAAAAAATACTTTTTATTTTTCAATTTTGTAATTTCTAATTGTGGCATAATTAATTTTAAAACTTTTGAAAACTTTGTGAATCTTATCTCAGTAATTCAAAGTCAGATTCTAGCAAACTAAAGAACATCAAAACTCTTAATGAGTATTATGTCATGGTGTCATAACAAAATTATTTGGGAGTTGGAAACTACAACGTTTTAATACATGAAGCCTTCACACACAAGTCCATAAAACACATGAAACTAGCCTAAAATGAACCTTGGTAAAAAACAACCTATCCAACATACCTCTAATAAGTTGGGGATCATTTCAGTTGTGTAAGATGATTATTAAGAATGAATAAACACTAAGACCCCCAAAAGGCATGTGGGTTCCACTCATCGATCTTACTTGCCTCTAAATATGAAAATGACCCACACTGAAAAATATCACTAATATGATCATGATAATGTTATGAAAGTATTTAGGATGAGTTGGTTACTAAGGAAATGGAATAGATTTTTTATCTTGCATGGATTTCCATTGCTAAATGGGATTGATTTGTTTTCATCAAAGGTGCGACTTAGAACACAATTATACTAAAGATTTCTACAAATTTGATTATAATTTTTATTGTGTTTTTTTATGAAGGGTTCCATTACTAATTTATTTTACAATGCTTACATCAAGGTTGGGAGAGTTAGCAGAGTTTGTGTTACCTACAACCTTATATTGTACTAAATGTGTCAAAAAGGTTGGTAGGGGGAATTGGATTGGTATAACCATGCTTGTTAGTACTCATATATAGTCCATACTCACATTCAACTCAAATATATTTGTTGAATTAAATTCCAAATACCTGTAATGAAAAACGAAGCAGTAAGGCTCCAAAAGCAATTGTAGAGGCAAAGACTTTGTTTTCTAATACTAATGATCAAGATTTGGGTAGGTTAGGAATCTTGGAATTTTCACATATGTTTTAATCCAATGTAAGGGATTGTTATGACTCCAATATAGATAAGAGAGATGAGTTACACAATAACTCCTTAAAGAATAGGAGAACCTCCTCCAATTATCCAAATATGTCATACATCACAATTCACATGTCCTCAATAATGAATACATGATCTCTATATATACTTATTCACACCTACACATGGGGCCACTTTACTATTAGGCCGACCCTATTACATATATATTTACACTTTACATGTAAATTTAGCCCCATATATGCCCCCTTGGGGTCATATCACATACATTTAACCCTATATATGCCCCCTTGGGTCATAACAAGGATAATAGATTATAAGAGTCAAGCATTGTTTCTATGACAAGGACAAAACAGGTTTTGTTGCCATAACAAAGCAAGGTGATGTAAAAATAGTTTGTGTTGTATGGGCCATGAAAGCATACTAAACATGTTATAATCTATAGGTGGATAAGAAAATAATTTGTTATAGTTTCTACTACCTAAGCATGAAATAATATAAAGTGCATTGTGTACATTAATAATACACATTTTTTTGGGTGAATAAAAATGTTTGTTTCATATTGTAACCAATTTTCTTTTACAGTTACAATGATTAATTTGGATCGACTTGATACTGTCCAATTAACATCTATGATCATACATATTTATTTATTCCAAATAGAAAATCAAATTTCTTCAATTTTTACCTTGTTCCTTGGATTTCTCTTGACATTGTCCAACAAACATCCAAATTATGGACACGTGGAATATTTATCACCCTTAATTTCTTATTTGCATCCATTGAAGACAATGAAACTATATCCCTTCTTGATCTAAGCAATTTGACTCATGTCTCCTCTTTCTTAGTCCCAATGAATTTTGTTCTTAGGAATTGATGAGAGGGGGTTTGGCCCCTGAGATGTGGTTGTAATAATGGATTCTCCACTACCATTTGGCACTACATGAACAATTTCCATTTTTGAATGAGAATGTATTAAATCTTGGGAAGTATTAATTGGATTTTCTTAGTGGTTGTTTGATGATGAGTATTTTATCCAAGAGTGTTTTCAAGGTTTTCCTTTTGTATCTAGCAAAGACTTTGACTTTGGTAGGACAACACCATATGACGATGTTCAATGCAAAGTCTAGAACTAAAGACAACATGTTCATAATACAAAGGTTGAGTTCGACTTATATTGTGACTTTCCATCATAATTTGATCAGGGGGACCTTTGCTTATATTTGCATAAATTCATATCTTTATGTAGGTAGTGAAAACATAATCATTGTCAATGGGGTCTAGATCGAGTGCTTGTGGGATGGAATTGAATCTCAAGGCCTATTGTATGCTCTACTGCTGTCATGCTGAAAAACATAGTAAATTACTTCTTATACATCCATGCAATCTGGTTGCAAATTACTTTAACAAATTGTCCAAGCAAAAAGATATATTTGTAGAACATTTATTGATGGAAAGATTCATGATCTAGAATGAGCCTGTGCTTTATCTTGGACCGAAACATTTTCTTCTACTTCCACAGGCACCACATCCCGTCCTCCCTATTTTTCACATGGGTTTTTGAAGCGAGATACCCCTGAAGCTTGGTTAATAGAAGTAGATTGGGATTGTTGTGGCATAACTAGGGACCTAAGGTGTTGACATTCCAACTCCAGATTTTCAATGCGCTAAAGAAGAGATGGAACAATATGGTCCATTACCCCTACTTTGGCTATGAATTCCCTAAGGTCCACATTGTTGCCTTCACTATTGTCTTCATGCCTATGCAAAATGCACTTAATGTCGCTCCAAGAGGGGTCCATTTTGAGACAGATTAAATGGCCAAGGCTATAAGTCCTCAACCAACAATTAACCCAAATTCAACTGATGAGAGAACCAATTATGAAGAAGTACTCCGAATAACCAAGAAACCAACCAACAAACCCACTTTATAGATTGATAGGAGAGGATAAACAATTCACCACAACCCACAAACAATTAACTTGCCATTAATCCAACTGACAAAGGTAAGGGTGAAAAAGTATTTAAGGAAACTAAGTAAACTACCAACAAACCCACCTTCCAGTCTAAAAAACGAGGCAAGGAGAGAACATACCAGTCTACCATACCATGACCCACAAGCATAACCATTCCCAAAAGTGAAATAAATTGGGGGGAACTAAGATCTTCGAATTTAAAATCCAGAAAAGAAAAGAACTGCAATCTTAAGTGCTACAGAGAAGAGTAAGAGAACCTTGAGACCAAGGAGAACCTGTTCAGAATCCCATTCAATTATGACATTGATAGACAATCACCCACATTTGTTGAATTCCTATTGCAAATACCCACGAACACCTCAAATCCAAACAACTTCTCACCACACCAACCAATGTCAGCATAGAGGGAAATGAGATTCAAATCCATAACTATCACACTGGATATACTTCCTTCACATGCATAGAAATGGATGTGCCCATCTATTCCTTGGCCAGGCATATGTGCAAGCCGCGACCCATTTATTTCTACGTTCCTCCTGTTAATGTTTAAGCCATTATTATAGTTGTTTTCATTTCATTATATAACAATGGCATACTCCAAGATCACTAAGAAATACACAATCACAAGAGACACAACATTTATTCTGGGAAACCCTCTAGGGGAAGAAAACCCAGCAAAAATTCCTTAATATAGACAACCAATACAATGCCAAGAGATCTCTTAAACTAATACAGAAAGTCCTCTTCTAGATATGCGCCACTCTCTCTCTCCTTCTTCTCCATAAACAGATCTGAACTTGTCTCTCAAATGAGCAAGTGAGTTGTGTGTTTAAGTGAGGCTCCAACCTCTTTATTTATACAAGTCTGGCATGTGTGAAGTGTCTCTTCACTGGCAGGGCCGACTTCTCAAACTGGGTGGGTAAACCCACCTTTATTATATTTTTGGGCCTCTTTAATATCTGTTGGGGGCGAATTCTTATTCTTCCTATTACAATTGTCTTTTGACCAATCCACAAAAGGGGATTTGGTCCTATTACAATAATCGACATGATCAATCCACAATGGGGATTGATCCTATGAACAATATATCAATAATAATAAGAATACTCTTTGCAGTTACATTATTTCAACACTCCCCCTTAACAAGAAGGGTATTCTTCAGCAACATCATGCGAGAGAGAGAGAGGACAACATCATCAACAACATCAAGTGGGTGAGAGGACAACATCATCAATATCATCTTGGAACATTGACTGGCATATCTATAAATCATCATAATTTTTCTTCATCGACAACATCGTCATTCTCAAGGAATTCCATCATCATCTGCATCAATATGCATTAGTATAAAAATTGATACATGATCATCATCACAACACAAGGCTAGCTCATCATAATACAAGACTGGCTTTACGTCACAGTTGTCAAGCTGAAAGCTCAGTACTTGTCTCATCTCAATTTCTTGCTTTACGTCACAACACTCAGGCTGGAAGCAAGATACTAGTCTAGCTTTACATCACAACTATCAAGATGGAAGCACAATACTCATCTCATCTCATCGTCTTGCTTTACGTCACAACACTCAAGCTGGAAGAAAGATACTCGTCCTGCTTTATGTCACAACCATCATGTCGGAAGCAGGATACTGGACTAGCTTTACGTCACAGCTATCCAGCCGAAAGCTCAGTGCTAGTCTCATCATATCATCTTGCTTTACGTCACAACCATCAGGTCGAAAGCAAGGTACACATCTCATCTTGCTTTACGTCTGAAAACTAGGTCAGAGGCAAGGAACATCTCATCTTGCTTTACGTCTGACAACTAGGTCAGAAGCAAGGAACATCTCATCTTGCTTTACATCTGACAACTAGGTCAGAAGCAAGGAACATCTCATCCTGCTTTAGTCTAACAACTAGGTCAGAAGCAAGGAACATCACATATTTCTTTACGTCTGACAACTAGGTCAGAAGCAAGGAACATCTCATCTTGCTTTACGTCTGACAACTAGGTCAGAAGCAAGGAACACAACAACTACTCCCCCTTTTGAGGAAGGTCCTTTCGGAATATGCCAAGCTTATCTCGAAAGTACTCAAACTTCACACGAGATAGGGGCTTGGTCAACACGTCAACAACTTGTTCATCTGTTCTAATGTACTGGAGCTTCAAGGTGTTCGACAACACAGGTATTCCAACAGAGGACGAACACCTTCAGTAACCACTCACATAA
>ML801064.1:134247-151370 GCA_009831015.1 Picea engelmannii
ACACTTCCTGCCCAATCTGCATCAGTATATCCACTCAATGTGAAATCATGATCTCCATCATAGCTGAGACCATAATCTAGTGTACCTTTAAGGTACCTCATCACATGTTTTGCAACCACTAGGTGAACACGTCTGGGTTCTACCAGAAACTGACTCAAGGTGTTCATGGAAAAAAAAATGTCTAGTCTGGTGTTTTTCAGGTACATCAACGATCCAATAATCTGTCTGTACAGTGTGGCATCAATCAATTCTCATGAAGTATTGACCAACAACTTCAACTTTGCTTCCATGGGTGTATTCATGGGCTTGCATTCCAACATGTCGAATCTCTTCAAGATTTCAACCGTGTACTTCCCTTGGTTAAGGAAGATCCTCTCAGGACTCTTCCATACCTCAAGACCTAAGAAATAATGCATTAGGCCAAGGTATTTCATTTCAAATTCCGAGGAAAGTCTCTTTTTACATTCAATGATGAGATTTTCTTCTCCAGTTAAGAATAAGTCATCCACATATAGCAGTAAGATTACTGGCTCATTGTTCATGATTTTGAAGTAGAGATTAGAGTCTGCTTTACTCTTGGTAAAGCCTAAGCTCATCAAGAAACTGTCTATACAGCCATACCAAGCTCTAGGAGCTTGCTTCAATCCTTATAAGGCTTTCTTCAATCTGCAGACATGAGACTTCTTGTCTTCAACCTCAAATCCTTGAGGTTGCTCTATATACACTTCCTCTTCGATGACACTGTTTAGGAAAGCTGTCTTCACGTCCATTTGGTGCAGCTTCCACTTCATCTTAGCTGCAAGAGCTATGATGGTTCTGATCGAAGTGTATCTTGCCATAGGAGCGAATGTCTCTTCATAGTTAATGCCTTCCTTTTGGGAAAATCCATGAGCGACAAATCTTGCTTTATACTTCTCAATAATTCCATCAACAACATGTTTTATTTTGAAGAGCCATCTGGAGGATACCACATATTTATTCTTCGGTCTGGGAACTATTTACCATACTTCGTTCTTCATTATGGATTGGTATTCCTATGTCATGGCATTTGCCCATTCTTTCCTCTAAATGGATTCTTCAAAGCAGGTAGGCTCCTCTTCTAGGAGATCACACATCAAAGTCGTATAACTGGAGAATGGCTTTGGTCTTTTCACTTGTCTCGTAGTTCCTTGGGGAACACCGTACTTCTCTCCATCTTGAATAAGCTCTCTATCCCAAGCTGGATTTCTTTTATGGAGGATCATCATCTGAGGAGCTTCTTTCATTTCTACTATATCATGGTCTTCTAGAAGTTCCTCATCAGGGGAAGTTATGACTTCCCTCACTAGTTCTGCAGCTTTGGGAACCTCCCTCATTGCAATATTGGGGATTACGGGTTCGTCTTCATATACCTCTTCAAGATGGCATTGTTTAGATTTCTTGAGCGCTGCATCTTCATCAAAGGTCACATCCCTGCTGATCTCAATGTGATGTTGACCCAGTATATAGATTCTGAAGGCCTTGGAGACCTCACAGTATCCCACAAATATTCCCTTCTTTCCTAAAGGGTTTAGGTTGTTTCTCTTTTCTTTAGGTATATGAATAAACACTGGACAACCAAATATTTTGAGATGGATTACCTTTGGCTTCTTTCCGGTGAACATCTCTTCCGGTGTCTTGAGCCCAAGTGCACTATGGGACAATCGGTTCTTCACATAAACAACTGCCATTGCTGCTTCTGCCCATAAGCACATAGGAAGATCTTGATCATGGATCATAGTCTTCACAGCTTCTAGTATGGTTTTGTTCTTCCATTCAACTACACCGTTTTGTTGTGGATTATAGGGAGTAGTGAGCTCCCTCTTGATCCCAAAATATTTGCAGAAGTTCACAAACTCTTTTGAGGTATATTCTCCTCCACTATCTGACCCGAGTATCTTAATATTTCTTTCAGAAAGGTTCTCTATCAAGGCTTTGAATTCCTTAAACTTACTGGACACTTCATCTTTAGTTTTCAAGAAATATATCCAGGTTTTACAAGAGTAATCATCAATGAACGATACATAATATACATACCCGCTAATGGAGGATGATGGCATTAGGCCACACACATATGAGTTCTAGGACTCCTTCTGTCTTGCTGTCCCTCTTCGGAAACGGGTTCTTGATGTTCTTCCCTTGTGCACATCCATTGCATACGTCTTTATGGTCACCTTTAAGTTTTGGTAAACCTGTGACCACTTTGCATATGTATGGTAGTGCCTTGTAGTTGATGTGGGCTAACCATCTATGCCAAAGTTCACATGAGTTTTCAATGGCGTGGGTCATGGAAGCCTCTGAGTGACCCTTTAGTTTATACAAGTCATTTTCTTCACTTCTAATGATTATTGCTTCATTTAAGGTTTCTCCTTTAGCCCACATAAGAACTTCTCCATCTATAAAGGCAACTCTAAAGCCTTTCTTCTCTAAAGTTGAAATGGAGAGTAGGTTCTTCTTCAATCCTGGTACATATCGTACGTCCTTCATTTTTAGTGAATTCCCTGAATTAGTTTATGGTTTGATTCTCCCACTCCCTTGATGGGATATTGGTAATCATCTCCAAGTGTCACTTTCTGAGAAAACTTATTTTTTGATACAAGAGAGAATGTTTCTTTGTCCCGTCATGTGCTTGGATGCATCACTATCAATGAGCCAAGTGTCCTCTCCAGGTGTTACAGATCCTGAGAGGGCTGAGATCAAGACATGGAAAATATGCTCTCTTATCACCTTTGCGGGTGGCTCTTCATCTTCGAGTACATGGGCATGTAGCCTCTTATGTTTTCTCTTGTATTCTTCTCGTCTGGCTGGAAAAAACTTCGCAATGTGTCCCATCTTGTCACAATGATAGCATTGTACAGATGAGTAGTCCCTTTCCTTTCGTTGTCCTTTCTTCTGAAATCTCCTTGGATGAGATTCTTTATGATTGAATTTGTTTGACTGTTGAGGCTCTTTATGAGTCTCCTTTTGGAAGTAGGGTTTCTTCCTTCCTCCTTTGGTGTGAGTAGCTAGGGCTTGATCATCATCCCTTGCTAGTAACGCTTCACGATTCACTACTCTTGTTTCTTCTTGGATGCATTCTTCCCATAGACTATCAAACATCAGTTTCTTCGTTCTGGCACATATTGTTTGGATGAAAGCATCCCAAGGTCTTGTGAGACCATTTAGCGCCATCATTATGAGTTCGTCTTCGTCTATGGTATCTCCAATAGCTTCTAGCTATTCTTTGAATTCTGAGATTCTGGAGAAGTATTCCTGAATCATTTCTCCTTTCTGCATCCTCGTATTCTTCAGTTGAGTTCTAATATTCATTTTCCGGTTTATGTTCTTTCCTTCATATAGTCTAGTCAAGGCATCAAACATTTCTTTCGGGGTCTTCTTAGATGACACATAAGGAATCAGGTGATCTTTGATTGAATCTGCAATGATTCGTTTGGCCCTGATTGTGTCCTTTTGATGCTTTGCCTTTTCTGCAGCATCGGTGGGTTCCAGTACTTCTTCTTTGACAAATCTTGCTAGGTCATTCTCTTCAAGAATGAGGCCAATCCTATACTTCCAGGCATGGAATTTTTCCACTCCTTCTAACTTGTCAACAAGCTTAACGCTTGCATACATCTTTACCTGGAGCTAGGAAAATGACTGAAAAATGAAAGTGCTCAAAATCAAAAACTCAACTTACCAGGAGGTGCACTTTGCTGAGGCGAGTAGCCTGGTGTGTTTGGATATGAGAAAATCCAACTTTTGCTCCTTCAAATTTGATCTGTGGATTTCTGGACTGGTGCTTTTAGTACCTCTGGTACTCTGGTACTTTTGGTACACTGGTTTTCTGGTACTTTTGGTACTTTGTGAAACTAGGGTTTCACTTTCCGGGAGATCCAACCACTGAAAAGGTGCACTGAGAGTGCCAAACTGATCCTTAGGGGGGGGACGCACTTTTCTAGATGGTTTTGGGGATGAAAAGCTTCACCATCAAGAAGCCCTAATTTTCATGTATGGCAACAGTGACGTTTTTCACTTGTGAAAGATGCTTCCTTCAGCTTGGCTTTGATACCATGTTAATGTTTAAACCATTATTATAGTTGTTTGCATTTCATTAGATAACAATAGCATAATCCAAGATCACTAAGAAATACACAATCACAAGAGACACAACATTTATCCTGGGAAACCCTCTAAGGGAAGAAAACCTAGCAAAACTTCCTTAATATAGATAGCCAATACAATGCCAAGAGATCTCTTAAACTAATACAGAAATTCCTCTCCCAAATATGCACCACTCTCTCTCTCCTTCTTCTCCAGCAGCAGATCTGAACTTGTCTCTCAAATGAGCAAGTGAGTTGTGTGTTTAAGTGAGGTGTTGGCCTCTTTATTTATACAAGTCTGGCACGTGTGAAGTGTCTCTTCACTGGCAGGGCTAACTTCTCAAACTGGGTGGGTAAACCCACCTTTATTATATTTCCGGGCCTCTTTAATATCTGCTGGGGCCGACTTCTTATTCTGCCTATTACAATTGTGTTTTGACCAATCCGCAAAAGGGGATTTGGTCCTATTACAATAACCAACATGATCAATCCACAATGGGGATTGATCCTATGAATAATATATCAATAATAATAAGAATACTCTTTGTAGTTACATTATTTCAACACCTCCAAGCGTCAATATAATTGAATGAGCACTCCATATGATTATGGGATGGGAAGGCCCCTTTTAACTCCATTAAAAATGAATTCACCTTCCTCTAGTCTTGAACCGACCTTATCCCACCTATCAACGCTAGAATTAAGATCTCTCTTGATGTGGAATAAGGAGAATTCTTTAAATTCCTTAAGGAGATAAAGGGAGCGATACATTACACATGTGAAGACATTGCTCCTCGTGATGGATATTTTTATAATCACCCTTAGCGCCAACATGAAATCGCCAAGGATTGCTAACTTTTGTATTCCCATTAATTTTTTGATTCTGATGCCTTCAAAAAGGGCACATGCCTCTGTTGTGTTGTTTGAAACATTGTCTAATCCCCATGCAAAGAAAACAACAATATTTCCTACGATTTCGAAAATAATCCCCCCTACACCTGCCGCCCCTGGGTTATTTCATGACGAACCATAAAAAAGAGAATGTTGGTTTGCTGAAGTGATAGCCATTCCTTGAGTTCATCACTAGGGATCCTAATTTTCCATTTGGGAGCAAAGATCACAAATCTTTTAAAAGTAGAGGGATTGATTCCCATGTTGAATTGGTTCATCCATTCCTCTTCAAAAGCATCGATATTTTGAGCTTTCCATTTGAGGCAAAATTGTATATAATTTGAAAGTAATGAGAGAGCTCTCGTCATAGCTTGCCTTGGTCGTATTACCTCACCATTAAAGATGTTTTTGTTTCATGACATCAATATACTCCAGTACATATATCTTGGGAGGGCTTCGCAAATCCATTTGAAAAGAGTTTTCTACTTGAAGTTCCCTTGGTATCTCTTCCACCATTGGGTGAAAAATTAGAACATGTTTGTGGCCAATCAAATCTATGTAACAATCCACCAAGAGCATGAGTCCAGACCTCTTTTGCATATTGGCATTCTACAAACAAATGCTGGATAGATTCTTCATTACATAAGCATAACACACAATGAGAAGGGCAAACTGTACCATGCTTTTTAAAATGATCTGAAGTGAGATTTTTCCTGTGAACCAACAACCAACAAAATATATTAATTTTTGGCATACCATCACTATGCCAAATGGTTTTCCATATACCAAAACGTTGATAGAAATGAGAGGCCTCTAAAAGAAGATGCTAATCTTTTTTGACTATGTATTTAGAATTTCCCCATCCTCAAGAGTCAACATCATTTCAATCTTGTCGAGTGCAACCATGCAAAGATGTAATTAAATACTTAAATAAAGGAATTAAGGGAGCATGGGGAAAATAGACTTCCATCTAACCCAGAGATCAGAGGCGTTCCGCGAAGAGATATTGGAAAGGGATTTAAAACCATGCTCGTGCATCCAGACCCATAAAGGGGCCAAATCCACTCATTGGGAGAGGCATCCCTTGTCCAAAATTTTGTCTTCCCAAAGATTAATTTGCCAGCCATTACCTTTGGAGATTCTATACATCTCTTCTTAGGGCTCGAGAAATATTTTTTTTGGATTGATCGCTTCCACCAATCCGATTTTCTGGTGATTGATCTCCATAATAATTTTTCCCCATTGCTATGTTCATGATTTCTGATTCTTGAATCCCCAATCTTCCCATTTCATTAGAACTTGTAAATTGATTCTAGTTCACAAGATGGAACTTTTTCTGATTCAATTTCCCTCCTTTCCATATAAATCTTCTTATTTTCATAGAAATTTGTTTTACTATGCCTTTTGGACCCAATAGTGCAGAGCATTGATAGAGAGGAAGAGTCGACATAACTTCTTTGATGCCAATAACTCTTTTGGTAGGATTTAGCTACTGTGTTCCCTATTGAACAAACTTCAAATTTATTTTCTCAATGATTTGCTACCAATCATGAGATGAGGAGGTTGTTAGAGAAATGGGAATACTGAGGTATCTAAAAGACGTCCATTTTTCAACAAGGCTGAACTAAAAAACTTGTGCAATTGCTTGTATTTCCTATGGCGATGAATTCCATCCCATAATTTGACAAATCCCGTGGTTAACATGTCCTTTGGTGGCATCAAGGAAGGAGTCCAAGACACTTTGAAATCTTGAGGCAGTAATTACGGATGCACCTCCCAACAAGAAAGTGTTATTTGAAACTGCGAATGATCCAGTTTTTTTACTCTTCAAGTGATTTGCAAGCATGGTAGATTTCCAACTACTCTTTCATGCTCGAATTTCCTGCTTAGTGTTTCAGCCAGGATGATGAAAAGGAGGAGAGAGAGAGAGGACACCCTTGGCGTAATCCTCTGCTTATTTGGAAGAATTATGTCAGCCTCCCATTCACAAGCGGAGCATTCCAAGGATTGTTGATACAAGATGCCACCCACTTTATGAAATTGGTGTTGAACCAAAAATGTTGTAAGACCTAAAAACAAAATCCATGCCTGACATGATCAAAAGCGTTAGCCATATCTAACTTGATAAACATACATTTACATTTAGTTTTTAATATTTGAGTGTATAACTTCCTGAACCAAAACAATGTTGTCCAAATAATTTTAGGAAGGAATTTTTTTTAATCGGGAGGCAATAATTTTGGTGAGGATTTTGTATGAAGAATTGAACAAGGAGATGGGCCACAATATAGAAATAAAAGTTGGATTGGATTCCTAAGGATCAGGGCTAAGAAATAGGAATTGGTATTCCTCCAAAGTCCCAAGGTTTGGTGAGCATAGCGAAGTATTCACTTGAGATCAGACTTGATTAAATCACAAAAATGCGGATAAAAGGAGATTGAGAAGCCATCCTGCCCCAGGGATTTATACGACCCCAAACTCCATATGGCAGCAAAGATTTCGAACTCAGAGATGGGATGACTGAGGTTCAAGTTATCATCATTGGTCATAATAACTTGATTAAATTTAAGTGTACTTAATTGAATTGCTGGAAGTTTCCTTATCGCTTTAATAGTTTATGTAGATGACACGCATAGCACTCATGCGTTGTAATGAAGAACTTCGCCTGGGCTATATTCGAATGCTTCATTACGCATGTGAAACTTAACTTGAACGTCCACAGCAGTTAATAATGAGGGATGGCGAAAGGGAAAAGTTGGAGATAAGGAAATCCAAACGCAGGATGATCTCCATCTTTATTCATATAGTGGCTGTTCTACACAAACGAAGGCAACACTATTTTGCAAATACAAGAACGTATTCAAGCCAAGCGATGAAGGTAGATTGAGATGTTTTAGTGTTGTTACAGGGTCAAAAAACGATTTTAATGTGATTCATGACGCATTTAAACAATCCCATCGTTTATTGGGCCCTATGACGGTTCTTTTCCAAAGAGATCCGTTTCTAATTAAAATTCTCATCCTGTTTTTCAATTGTTTTAACCATTTACAAATGGGTAACCATATAGGCTATGCAGCTGCTGGTTTTCAATGTATCGAGCAGGCCGAACACGTTCCCTGGATCCTGTAGCAAAAAGTAAAAACCCATTGGGTAAACGTTTCGGCCACTTAGCTCCTAAGTCCAGCGATCTGGCTTTAATAATTATTCTATGCAAATTTCTCAAGCAAAAACAAATCGGGATCGAGGTTCTCGAACCCAGCTATTGGCAAGAGGAAATTAACCCAACGATTTTACTCGCTTCTAATATTTCATGAATCTGCCCAACAACTCAACCATTCTTCATTTGACCATTTAATAAGGGACTTACTATTACGGGACAAGTGAACGATTGTTCCAATGAATTTTTTTTTGGGGCAAACTGAGCAGATTGGGTAATTATTGTCACAAGCCGATCAAATTTTGAAGAGTTGCCACAGCCTTGACCGCCTTATCCATTTAATGATAGAAAAGCTATCAGGGTCACACCGTTTCAATTTTAACCAATTTCAAAGGGGCAATGAACCATCAATGTTCAGAAAAACCAAAATACGATTTAGGTGCAGCGAAGGGGCAAGTTAACTGATTATACATACAGTTTGAGTGGGTCTATACAGTTTGAGTGGGCCTAATGGTTAAGAACATGTGTTTCCTCTTAAGAGGTCACAGGTTCAAATCCAAAGGGGGTAGGGTATGTATACCTTCGTAGACTTTACCAGTCAAATTGTTGGGCAAAGAGGTCTCATACAAAAATTGATTATTATTATTATATATATAGTTTTGATTTGTGACATAGAGAGAGAAAATTGATAACGAAATTAGTTTGTAAATTCATAATAATGTTCAAATTTATTACAGAGTATTTATTTTGTTGTAGCATGCATACTCTGTTATCAGTTTGAAAACTTCATTTAAATTCCTATGTTGTGAAATGTTTTTCTGTAGTTGCTATTAAGTTTTTAATACATAAGTATTGGGTTGATTTATTGTTGCAGGGAATGATTCATTGAAGTTATTTTGTGGTTGGAATCTAAGTTTTAGTTTGTTGTTGTAATTTCCATGTTCTTCTATAACTCTGTTTTTTTGTAATAGTCTTTTACTCTCTGCTGAAACACCCATTGAAAAAGTTGTTGTAGAACAAAGTATCGATCTTTGTTTATGATGCAAGAGTGGTTCACTTAAGTTTTTGATGTAACAACTCTTTATTGTTTATTGAAACAGTCACTGAAACACGTGCTGAAACAATGGTTGTAGCTTATTGGTGCTGTTATACAGTGCAAAAAGTCTTGTAGTAATTGTTTATTGTTTCCTGAAGTACTTCCTTGCAACCTTCATTGTGGTATCAAAGCTAGTAATATTTCAAGTTCCTCGTTGTAACTGAATATAGTGATTTGGAATTTGATCTGAAATGACTACAAACAGTAGTTTGGCTTAGCCACAGATTCCTGTTTTGACTGAAAGGAATTATGATTCTTGGTTTATCAGAATGAGAACAATTCCGCGTTCTCAATATCTTTGGGAGTTTGTTACTATTGGTTATCCAAAGCCTGCCGACCAAGCAACAAAAATGGCTCTCACAAATGCTGAGCGGATTTTGTTGAAGGAGAACAGAAAGCAAGACAACAAAGCCCTTGGTCTTATTCAACAAGGCCTAAATGAAACCATATTTCCAAAGGTGTCAAATGCAATGTCTTCAAAGCAAGCTTGTGACACTCTTGAAACTAGCTATCAAGGTGTATCCAAGGTGAAGACTGTCAAGGTTTAGAATTTGAGAAGAGACTTTGAGAATTTGAAGATGAAGGACAATGAGTCAGTTGATAGTTTCATGACTGAAGTCATGAATGTTGTGAATCAGCGAAGACAGTATGGTGAAGACCTCTCAGACAAGAGAGTAATTGATAAAAAATTTAGATCTTTGCCAAAGAAATTTGAATCCGTAGTTGTACTTATAGAAGAATTTAAAGATATTAGTCTAATGCATATTGATGAATTAGTTGGTTCTCTAATTGTTCATGAATCCAGAATGTTTAGATATGGTAATCCATTAGAGAATGCCTTCAAATCCCAACTGCATGTTACTAGAGGTAGAGGAAGAGGAAGGTCTAGCAACAGAGGAAGAGGAGGTTGAACTGCTAATCATAGAGATAGCAAAAATGATTCAGAATCTGAGGAGAAAACTCATCAAAATCCTCCTAGTTTAAGGGGGAGTAGTAGCAGATCTTGACAACAAGGAAATCAGAGGTGTGATAAATCTAAGGTACACTGTTATTATTGTAAGAAATTTGGACATTATGCTAACAAGTGTTGGAAGAAGCAAGCAGATGTTGGAAAGCAGTCTACACACATGACATAGGAGTCAGAGGATGACCAAAAACATGTGTTTCTGACTTGTAATGTCACCCAGGAAAGTTCAAATGATGTTTGGTTTTTGGACAGCGGATATAGAAATCACATGACTGGAAACAAAGACTTGTTTTCCAGTTTAGATACCAGTATTCAGTCTGAGGTAAAGTTGGGTAATGACAGTAAGGTAAGAATTAATGGTAAAGGTGTTATCCCTCTTTATACTAAGAATGATGAAAGAAGAAAAATAGATGATGTTTATTATGTACCTGGTATGAAATGCAATCTGTTAAGTGCTAGACAACTAATAGAGAAAAAGTACAGAGTGTTCTTCAAGAACAAGGTATGTACAATTTATGATAAATATCTAAGTAAGCAGTTGATTGCCAAAGTAGAGATGACAAAGAATAGAATGTTTCCGCTTATTATGAGAAATGATCTGATTGACTCTTTGAATGCTTATAAAGATAAAGGTTTAGAGGAGTCATGGTTATGGCATTTGAGATATGACCATTTACATTTTGGAGGTCTATATTTGCTGCAGAAGAAGCAAATGGTGAAGGGGCTTCCTAATATTTAGCAACCAACAAGCTCGTGTGAGAGTTGCATACTTGCAAAGCATCAGAGGGATAAATTTATTTCTGGAGTCTCGTACAGGGCTAAAGCTCCATTGGAACTTGTTCACACAGACTTATGTGGACTGATGAAAACACCTTCATTGAATGGTAATGTCTATTTTATGACTTTTATTGATGATTTCAGTCAAAAAACTTGGGTTTATTTGCTAAAGAAGAAGTATACAGTTTTTGATATATTTAAGAGGTTTAAAGTTCTGGTTGAAAATGAGTGTGGCAAATATATTAAAGTCTTGAGATCAGATAGAGGAGGTGAGTATAGGCTAACTGATTTCATGGAGTTTTGTCAGTCTCATGGAATCAAGAGACAATTTACTACTCGTTATACTCCACAACAGAATTGAGTAGCTGAAAGGAAGAATCAAACCATTATGAATATGGCTCGAAGTATGTTAAAGGAGAAGCATCTTTAGAGAAAATATTGGGGCGATGCATTTATTTGTTCAGTATATATTCTAAACAGGATTCTAACTAAGAGTGTGAAAAACCAAATTCCCCGGGAAGCTTGGACTGGTAAGAATAGCAACGTATTCCATTTGAGGATTTTCAGGTGTGTAGCTTATGCACATGTAACTGAAGAGATGAGGAGAATGTTGGATGACAGAAGTGAGAAATGTGTCTTTGTTTGATATAGGGAGGAGTCTAAGGCATATAGACTCTATAATCCTATCACCAAGAAGTATGTTATCAACAAAGATGTTGAATTTAAAGAAGAAGAGGCTTGGGATGGTAGCATTGATAAAGTAGTTTCGGGGGGAGTTGAAGTATCCCATGGAGATAATGATGGATATGAACATGTTGTACAGGGTGGACAGTTGATTCCACAACCACATACACCTACAACAAGAACTCTTGTAAGACAATCACCAGGATTCAGCGCATCACAACTAAGAATGCCCAAAACATATGAGCACAGAGAGCCATCAAGTAATGGTGGAAAACAAACAGGATCAGAGGTAAGTGATGAATCAAATCCTACTTTAGCTTCATTAAGAAACATAATTAGAGGTCATAAGACTAGAAGTTTAAGAGAATTGTATGAGAAAAATGATGAAGTAGATCAAGTTTCAAATTTTTCATTAATTGCATATGATCCTGTAAATTTTGATGATGTTGTTAAGAAAGAAGTTTGGGTAGAAGCTATGAATGAGGAAATTGATGACATAGAAAGGAATAACACTTGGGAACTTGTAGATTTTCCTGAAGATAAAAACTGTATTGGTGTTGTTAGAACATGATATGTACTGAAGGACATCATTAGTTTTGTTAATCATGTGATCTTTCCTTCTCTTAGGAGTTAGTTATTTAAAATTTCATAATTTTGGGTCATAGGGTCAAGTTGTTTAAAAGTTTGAGTCATGTTTCATGTAAATAAATCAAGGTTATTTATTTTTATCTTGGGTCTAGATTTGATCAAATACATGGTCAAGTCTTGATGTCATGAAAGTGGGTGTCATCATTTGCACAAAGGGAAGGTATGGGTCATTTCTAGTAATGTAAAGGTCATCATCAAATGTTATAACCCAAACAAGTGTCCAAAGGGTCTTGGAGGATCATCCAACCACCAAATGTCTTGTCAAATTTGTCAAATCAAAGACATTGCTAACTCTCCTAGAAGTTCGCAACACCTTCAAAAAAGAGACATGTGTCAAATATTTGGTAATGATGTTTTCAAAAAAGGTATCTAACGGTTTTTTATAGTCTTCAGTGCCATTCCATCTTCATTCATCCTTCAGGGTTCGTTATTGCAAATATTTATCACCATTTGTGGAAGATTGTTGCAAACTGGTTCGATGCTACGAACTGGCGTTACAAACTAATTTCCTATAGCAACTTTTTCTGATGTTTTCATCATAACTTTCGAATCATGATCTGGGTTCCTCTGAAATTTTGTGTGGAGAAGCACCATATTACCATTGAATTTCTGAAAAAAATCAGCCCGACCCAATTCGTAGTTTGGGAGAAAAGTCAAAATTACCATCTACAGGAAAGTTCGCAGCGCATCCTACATAGACACTACGAACTCTAACAGTCTGATAAATCTGAGCTATGGGAGGGTTGCTTGTTGTCAGGGAAGGTTCGAATGGTTTCCTAGGAGGTAATTGGACATGAGGGACATGTGTTCTATCACCATATCAAGCAACATGACTTATTTCAAAATGAATTTATCACAATAGACAAGATCCAAAAAAATAGGAATTTGTTATGTTTTTGTTGGAATCTTTTGTAACAAACTCCTAAATGGAGGATGATCCTACGTAGCTCCTTGGTTTCGACCTCCTTAGAGTAGAGAGAGATCATTCACTATATATGAAGGGGATTTTGATAAGGAAAGGGTTGGATTCATGATCAAAGAGAGGATAGGGATGGAGGAGCAGTTTTGCTGCTTTTTTGTAAGCTTGAGGGCATTCATGTTTTAATCATTTATGTTATTGAATATCCATGAGAGTTGTGCTACCAGATTGTTTGAACTGCTTTGTTTTTTATTTCTTTACATATTCTTGCTTGTATAAATTGTAGATTCATAGGATCAAAAAATGTCCTTGATTAATAGATCCTTGAGTAGCAGAAGATCTACTATAACTTGCTTATTAAATCAATATTGTTTTATTCAAGTACCTTGCATTCACTTTTTTAGAAAGGTTTAATGTTTTGTGAATGATCCAATTTTTGTTATCTTCTTCATTCCTCTACCCACCATTATATAAAAAATTTGTCTGTTATGCAGCTTGATTTCCTTCACTGAACAGGGTTTTTATGACTCCTTTCCCAATGGTAGGTACTGATCTTCAGTTAGCTTGTTTCCCTCTTCCTTTCCCAGTCTTGTTGATCCACCTACTCAAACCAATTCAATCCTAAAGAATCAAATGGGTATTGGTCTTGTTTTTCAAGCAGTCTAAGGACAACTTCTAGTGCTAACATTTTTGGCATCGTAGTTGAAGATATTCCCTGGGAGAACAACACTGATTAGATCCAACTTTGGATGGTGAACTGAAGTTGGAAATATTCAGAAGGAATATTTCACCTGGCGACTCCACTCCATGAAGGAAAGATCCAGTGATGACTCCACAATTTCAAAATGTCGAAGGCGTTTGCTGTTGTTTTGGCTCAGAGGTTTGCACCTCTTAACTTTTCTGCAGTTTTTGGTTTCCCTCATCCAGTACCTCATATGTCAGAATGGGGATATCTTCTTCCTATATCCAGAGAAAGGAATAGGGATAATCCTCAGAGCATCTCATCAAATTTCATCAATGCATGGATCAACTTGATCTACATCATGATGATGTTTTGATGAAAATGTTCATGAATTCATTGGATGGTGATGCACGTCAATGGTATTTCTCACTACATCATTCTAGCATCTCATCATTAAGGGAATTTCATTCAACTTTTAATGAGCACTGTAAAAGGTATTTTTCAGTTGAATTTCTATTTGAGAATTGTTGTGAGGAGTTTGAAAAGAATATTCAGCATACAATAGGTATTTCTTCAAATTGTAAGGATGAAATAGATGTTTTTGTTTAAGAAATCAAGGAAAAATCATATCATTCCTTTCCTAGTTTTCCAGTGTTGAAAGAAGATTTTGTTGATTGTTCTTATGATGAAGAAATTGGCAGCCATGCAGTAGATGCATTTGTGCTTGCAACAAATGTCTCTAAAAATCATTCCTTTGATGAGTTAGTTGTCCCAAATGTTGACAAAAATCAACCTATCCTTTATGGATACTCGAATAATAAGGAGCAGATCTTTACTAAATCACATATAGAGATTATTAGCAGCCATCCAGTATATGGTAATGAAGAAGATAAGGAGGAATTGCATTGACAATTGAAATTCTCTTTATCACCCACTGATGAGAAGACATCTCCAAGTATCAACGAGATCATGTTTATCATTTTTGCACCAGGACTTCCAAAATACATCAAACAACATATGAGTAGTTATGGAGCATATGAAGACCACAATTTTGTTGAAAAATCGGCCTTCACAGAGGAGTAAGATTTCCTTCTTAACCAATTGAAAGTTTTCCATGTTCTTCAAGATCCAGTGGCAATCTGGATGGATTCCTTGCTTGCACAAGTCCCAATTATTGTAACTCTGGGTATATCTCTTATTTGCAGTAGTGAGTGTAATATTTTCTTGGAACTTTTGCTAAAAACATTACCTTGTTTTTGTATTTTCTCAAAGAGCTTCCTCCAAAAAGTTATTTTCATCAGTCAGTTACTTTCATGGCTGTTGTCGAAGTTTTCTTACACCTAAGCAAATTCATTAGTTGGTTAGAGTAGGCTTATGTATATAAATAAGCTCAAACCATGAGCACATGGTTTTCAGTTTTTGGTTTGCATTAGATAAACAATAATGACTCCATAGCCCAATGAATAAAGGGAACTGGAACTGCAGAGGTTCTTGGACACTCACAAGGAGGTCTCCATCCCCTGTGGAGCCAATGTTAGCACATGATATGTACTGAAGGACATCATCAGTTTTGTTATTCATGTGATATTTCCTTCTCTTAGGAGTCAATTATTTAAAATTTCATAATTTTGGGTCATAGGGTTAAGTTTCTTAAAATTTTGAGTCATGTCTCATGTAAATAAATCAAGGTGATTGATTTTTATCTTGGGTCTAGAGTTGATCAAATACATGTTCAAGTCTTGATGTCATGAAAGTGGGTGTCATCATTTTCACAAAGGGAAGGTAGTGTCCAAAGGGTCTTGGAGGATCATCCAACCACCAAATTTCTTGTCAAATTTGTCCAATCAAAGGCGTTGCTAACTCTCCTCGAAGTTTGCAGCACCTTCAAAAAAGAGACATGCGTTAAATATTTGGAAATGATGTTTTCGAAAAAGGTATCTAACAATTTTTTCTAGTCTTCAGTGCCATTCCATCTTCATTCATCCTTTAGGGTTCATTAATGTAAATATTTATCACCATTTGTGGAATATTGTTGCAAACTAGTGCAACGCTACGAACTGGTGCTACAAACTAATTTCCTGTAATAACTTTCTCTGATGTTTTCATCATAACTTTCAAATCACGATCTGAGTTCTTCTAAAATTTGGTGTGGAGAAGAACCATATTATCATTGACTTGCTGACAAAAAATCAGCCCGGACCAGTTCGTAGTTTGGGAGAAAAGTCAAAATTACCATCTACAGGAAAGTTCGCAACACATCTTGCATAGGCACTACAAACTCTAACAATTTGACAAATCCGATTTATGGGAGGGCTGCCAACTGTCAGAGAAGGTTTGAATGGTTTCCTAGGAGGTATATCGACATGAGGTACATGTGTTCTATCACTAGATCAAGCAACATGGCTTGTCTCAAAAGGCATTTATCACAATAGACAAGATCCAAAAAAATAGGAATTTGTTATGTTTTTGTTGAAATCTTTTGTAACAGACTCCTAAATGGAGGAGGATCCTATGTAGCTCCTTGGTTTTGACCTCCTTAGAGTAGATAGATATCATTCACTATATATGAAGGGGATTTTGATAAGGAAAGGGTTGGATTCATGATCCAAGAGAGGAGAGAGTTGGAGGAGTCGTTTTGTTGTTTTTTTGTAAGCCTGAGGGAATTCATGTTTTAATCATTTATGTTATTGAAGATCCATGAGAGTTGTACTACCAGATTGTTTGAACTGCTTTGTTTTTTATTTATTTACATCTTCTTACTTGTATAAATTACAGATTCATAAGATTAGAAATTTCCCTTGATTAATAGATTCTTGAGTAGCAGAAGATCTATTATAACTTGCCTATTAAATCATTGTTTTATTCAAGTACCTTGCATTCACTTTTTCAGAAAGGTTTACTATTTTTTGAATGATCCACTTTTTGTTATCTTCTTCATTCCTCTACCCATCATTATATAAAACTTGTCTTTTATGCAACTTGATTGCCTTCACTGAACAAGGTTTTTATGACGCCTTGCCCAATGGTAGTTATTGATCTACAGTTAGCTTGTTTCCCTCTTCCTTTCCTGGTCTTGTTGATCCACTTACTCAAACCAATTCAATCCTAAAGAATCAAATGGGTATTGGGCTTGTATTTCAAGCAGTGTAAGGACAACTTCTAGTGCTAACAAGTGTTAAATGGATTTACAAGACCAAGTTAAATG
>ML801064.1:151470-164019 GCA_009831015.1 Picea engelmannii
TTCCATAAAACCATTTAAAATTGTAGATTTTACATCCATCTGATACATACATTGTTTATTATGAGCACCATTTTACATCCATCAACATACAAGCATACAATCAAGAGTTTACCTTCCTGATTTACCTTTGTATACAATGTTGGTTCACTCGGGCTCCTGTTGAATCCTTCACCTTTCAAGTATTCATCAATTATGTTGTACCATACTCTGGCTACTTGTTTCAATCCATACAACTCTTTTTTTAACCTATAGACCTTACTATAACATACCCATTACCCAAAATCAAACTTTTTCGTTGATTTCTCAATAATGAGAATCCCCGAAACTTGCAGCAGCAAAATGCCAATCCCCGATCCACAGGTCTTTCATGCACCTACCCGGCTTTCTTCTCATAACGGTGGTCTTTCCTGATGATAATTTCGGGGTTTTCAGGGTTTCAGGGTTTCGGGCTTTCTAATGCCAAAATGCATATGCCCTTTGGATCCGCGATCCTCCAATTCCTGACGCACTCCAACTTCCACTAGTCCCCTAGGGCTAATCCTTTGGGTCCATACGACCTCCCTCTATATGACCGCAGTCATACCTCCTCATCGGGGTTTCGGACTTTCTCATGTCCAAGTGCACACGTCCTCAGGATTCACGATCCCTCGAATCTCGATGCGCCTTTCACGCGTTAGCTCTCCTAGCTAGGCTCTTGGCCCACATGACCACTATCCCCGTGGCCGTAGTCTTATCCCTTGTCAGGGCTACGGGGTTTTCAATGCCAAAATGCATTGACCCAAGGGATTCCTGATCCTTCGACTCCCGGCTTCCTGTTACGCTGACAACTGGCTCCCACTCATCGGGGTTTTGAGCTTCGCGATTCCAAAATACATAAACAAATTGTCACCAGGATTCCCGATATCCCGATGACCCAAAGCGCCGATCATCAACTTCCTGTCGGGACTTTCCCCGACGGCGTCGATGGCTGCCACGCGTCCTCTTCTTATGGACGGTTCCGATTTCTCCGAGATTTCGAGACTTGTGGTGTCTCAATTCTCACGATCTCAGGAACTCCGATTTCCCGATGCCAAATATCCCGACTCTCTACGAATTTCTAACACATGTCTTCCCAAACGAACGGCTCAGATTTTATTGGGGTTTTTACTTCAGACTTCCCCGATCTCCTGTCCATGGGAATGTCGATATCCCGACTCTCGATAGTAAACCTCGATCTCCACCACGTGTATCCTCAAACGAACGGTCCAGATCCTCCCGGCATTTCGAGACTTGAAGTGTCTCGATTTTCTTGTCCTCGAGAATCCTGATATGCCGATGGATGGAATCCCGATGGTAACCCTCATGCATCTCCTGTCCGATCTGACGGCTGACGGATAAATGGGCCAGGATCTAACAGCCTAGATCCATTCTTCCCGTGCACACTCCAGAGACTAAACTCCGATCATCTTAACCCGATCCAATGGCTGACGGGATTTCTGAATGAGATCCAACGGCTCCGATTGTCCCACCTTGTGTATTCTTCCACTATTTCGTGGATGTGGAAAGATCAATGGTTCGATTGTTCTCCTGGGCCTTGGGATCTACGATCCCGATTTCCTCACTGTTCACGAAGATAGAGGGAAAAAGGGGCAAGGTATGAAACGCCCTTGTTACTTTCGTCAAGTTAACGGTCATGAATGCCTATGGGTCATCCGACGAGATCTCGTTCGTCGATTTGTTATTTATCCCTACACTGCTATCTCAGAACCTTAAGAGGGTCATTCCTACTCATACAGGGTTATTAAGACTTGCCCATTCAAGTCCCTTTTTCCAGGTTCTTGGTAAACCTTTCCAGGGAGAGAATCTTTGTAAAGAGATCTATACCGGGGCGTTCCCGGAGACAGATAAGGGTGGACAACTTCTCGAGAACGGGCTGGAAGCCTGACTTAGTTCAACCTAGGCATGATTAGATTCATTTTATTGACGTAAGTCATGCATGGCTTCCTCTATTACAAGCATATGTCCATTAATTATTATCAAAACACTGCACATACATTCTTACACTAAAATCGTTCACAATTTCACAGTTCTATGAGTGTATATATATCAGTATATGAATTTCAAGATGCAATACATAAAATACTTATCAGAAATAACACCAGAAGTGGGTGCAACTGCTGAGAGGGGTGCTTGTTTCCACCCAACCGTAGGCGTAGCGACTCCCGACGGATTTACCACTAGCCACCCCTGAGATGAGACCACGATGTTGTTGAGACTGCGTCTCTCTGTCTGCCAGTGACCAAGAGAGAAGGTTGCAATCCTTCCTCTCTGCTATCACTCACTCTGCGTAATGCCCGAGTTCCCCTCGCGTCTCCCCTCGAAATCGCTTCTGCCATACGCCTTATCCTCTTGCGAGGTTGCATGTGGCACGATTACCCTCGCGCCAGTTAGGCCTGATGGCTCTACGGACGGGCGGTTCACCATCCCATCCCTCATCAAGTCGTCCGCTTACCAGTCTGTGAGACATTAAATTTGGGGCCAGCGAGCCGCTTTTGGTTCTCCGGGCCAGTGGAGTCCAAATACGGTATAAATACTCGGTGGAAGATAACGCCACCTTTTCAGGTTCCTTCCACCGCCATCGTGGTCTCTTTTCTGCACATCCCCTCTCAGCAGTTCTGCAATAAATCCAAAATGTTATTCACATTCATTGACCTCTTCCTGAAGGTCCATTTACATCACATATTCATACTTATGAGTTTGCCATAGTCCTTGGCCAGTCCAGTTATATTTACAAACTGGGGGAAACAGAGTGTTACACTTACCTTCTTGTCCATCAATCTCATATCCTGGAGGTTGTTTGACATAAACCTCTTCTTCCAGAAAACCATTTTCAAATGCAGATTTTACATCCATCTGGTACATACACCATTTATTATGAGCAGCAATGGCTAACACCATTCTTAATGTGTCAAGTCTGGCTACATGTGCAAAAGTTTCATTATAATCAATATTGGGTTGTTGAATGAACCCCTGAGCTACAAGCCTTACCTTTTGCTTCTCAACTTCACCTTTGCCATTTAACTTGGTCTTGTAAATCCATTTAACACTTGTTAGCACTAGAAGTTGTCCTTACACTGCTTGAAATACAAGCCCAATACCCATTTGATTCTTTAGGATTGAATTGGTTTGAGTAAGTGGATCAACAAGACCAGGAAAGGAAGAGGGAAACAAGCTAACTGTAGATCAATAACTACCATTGGGCAAGGCGTCATAAAAACCTTGTTCAGTGAAGGCAATCAAGTTGCATAAAAGACAAGTTTTATATAATGATGGGTAGAGGAATGAAGAAGATAACAAAAAGTGGATCATTCAAAAAATAGTAAACCTTTCTGAAAAAGTGAATGCAAGGTACTTGAATAAAACAATGATTTAATAGGCAAGTTATAATAGATCTTCTGCTACTCAAGAATCTATTAATCAAGGGAAATTTCTAATCTTATGAATCTGTAATTTATACAAGTAAGAAGATGTAAATAAATAAAAAACAAAGCAGTTCAAACAATCTGGTAGTACAACTCTCATGGATCTTCAATAACATAAATGATTAAAACATGAATTCCCTCAGGCTTACAAAAAAACAACAAAACGACTCCTCCAACTCTCTCCTCTCTTGGATCATGAATCCAACCCTTTCCTTATCAAAATCCCCTTCATATATAGTGAATGATATCTATCTACTCTAAGGAGGTCAAAACCAAGGAGCTACATAGGATCCTCCTCCATTTAGGAGTCTGTTACAAAAGATTTCAACAAAAACATAACAAATTCCTATTTTTTTGGATCTTGTCTATTGTGATAAATGCCTTTTGAGACAAGCCATGTTGCTTGATCTAGTGATAGAACACATGTACCTCATGTCGATATACCTCCTAGGAAACCATTCAAACCTTCTCTGACAGTTGGCAGCCCTCCCATAAATCGGATTTGTCAAATTGTTAGAGTTTGTAGTGCCTATGCAAGATGTGTTGCGAACTTTCCTGTAGATGGTAATTTTGACTTTTCTCCCAAACTACGAACTGGTCCGGGCTGATTTTTTGTCAGCAAGTCAATGATAATATGGTTCTTCTCCACACCAAATTTTAGAAGAACTCAGATCGTGATTTGAAAGTTATGATGAAAACATCAGAGAAAGTTATTACAGGAAATTAGTTTGTAGCACCAGTTCGTAGCGTTGCACTAGTTTGCAACAATATTCCACAAATGGTGATAAATATTTACATTAATGAACCCTAAAGGATGAATGAAGATGGAATGGCACTGAAGACTAGAAAAAATTGTTAGATACCTTTTTCGAAAACATCATTTCCAAATATTTAACGCATGTCTCTTTTTTGAAGGTGCTGCAAACTTCGAGGAGAGTTAGCAACGCCTTTGATTGGACAAATTTGACAAGAAATTTGGTGGTTGGATGATCCTCCAAGACCCTTTGGACACTACCTTCCCTTTGTGAAAATGATGACACCCACTTTCATGACATCAAGACTTGAACATGTATTTGATCAACTCTAGACCCAAGATAAAAATCAATCACCTTGATTTATTTACATGAGACATGACTCAAAATTTTAAGAAACTTAACCCTATGACCCAAAATTATGAAATTTTAAATAATTGACTCCTAAGAGAAGGAAATATCACATGAATAACAAAACTGATGATGTCCTTCAGTACATATCATGTGCTAACATTGGCTCCACAGGGGATGGAGACCTCCTTGTGAGTGTCCAAGAACCTCTGCAGTTCCAGTTCCCTTTATTCATTGGGCTATGGAGTCATTATTGTTTATCTAATGCAAACCAAAAACTGAAAACCATGTGCTCATGGTTTGAGCTTATTTATATACATAAGCCTACTCTAACCAACTAATGAATTTGCTTAGGTGTAAGAAAACTTCGACAACAGCCATGAAAGTAACTGACTGATGAAAATAACTTTTTGGAGGAAGCTCTTTGAGAAAATACAAAAACAAGGTAATGTTTTTAGCAAAAGTTCCAAGAAAATATTACACTCACTACTGCAAATAAGAGATATACCCAGAGTTACAATAATTGGGACTTGTGCAAGCAAGGAATCCATCCAGATTGCCACTGGATCTTGAAGAACATGGAAAACTTTCAATTGGTTAAGAAGGAAATCTTACTCCTCTGTGAAGGCCGATTTTTCAACAAAATTGTGGTCTTCATATGCTCCATAACTACTCATATGTTGTTTGATGTATTTTGGAAGTCCTGGTGCAAAAATGATAAACATGATCTCGTTGATACTTGGAGATGTCTTCTCATCAGTGGGTGATAAAGAGAATTTCAATTGTCAATGCAATTCCTCCTTATCTTCTTCATTACCATATACTGGATGGCTGCTAATAATCTCTATATGTGATTTAGTAAAGATCTGCTCCTTATTATTCGAGTATCCATAAAGGATAGGTTGATTTTTGTCAACATTTGGGACAACTAACTCATCAAAGGAATGATTTTTAGAGACATTTGTTGCAAGCACAAATGCATCTACTGCATGGCTGCCAATTTCTTCATCATAAGAACAATCAACAAAATCTTCTTTCAACACTGGAAAACTAGGAAAGGAATGATATGATTTTTCCTTGATTTCTTAAACAAAAACATCTATTTCATCCTTACAATTTGAAGAAATACCTATTGTATGCTGAATATTCTTTTCAAACTCCTCACAACAATTCTCAAATAGAAATTCAACTGAAAAATACCTTTTACAGTGCTCATTAAAAGTTGAATGAAATTCCCTTAATGATGAGATGCTAGAATGATGTAGTGAGAAATACCATTGACGTGCATCACCATCCAATGAATTCATGAACATTTTCATCAAAACATCATCATGATGTAGATCAAGTTGATCCATGCATTGATGAAATTTGATGAGATGCTCTGAGGATTATCCCTATTCCTTTCTCTGGATATAGGAAGAAGATATCCCCATTCTGACATATGAGGTACTGGATGAGGGAAACCAAAAACTGCAGAAAAGTTAAGAGGTGCAAACCTCTGAGCCAAAACAACAGCAAACGCCTTCGACATTTTGAAATTGTGGAGTCATCACTGGATCTTTCCTTCATGGAGTGGAGTCGCCAGGTGAAATATTCCTTCTGAATATTTCCAACTTCAGTTCACCATCCAAAGTTGGATCTAATCAGTGTTGTTCTCCCAGGGAATATCTTCAACTACGATGCCAAAAATGTTAGCACTAGAAGTTGTCCTTAGACTGCTTGAAAAACAAGACCAATACCCATTTGATTCTTTAGGATTGAATTGGTTTGAGTAGGTGGATCAACAAGACTGGGAAAGGAAGAGGGAAACAAGCTAACTGAAGATCAGTACCTACCATTGGGAAAGGAGTCATAAAAACCCTGTTCAGTGAAGGAAATCAAGCTGCATAACAGACAAATTTTTTATATAATGGTGGGTAGAGGAATGAAGAAGATAACAAAAATTGGATCATTCACAAAACATTAAACCTTTCTAAAAAAGTGAATGCAAGGTACTTGAATAAAACAATATTGATTTAATAAGCAAGTTATAGTAGATCTTCTGCTACTCAAGGATCTATTAATCAAGGACATTTTTTGATCCTATGAATCTACAATTTATACAAGCAAGAATATGTAAAGAAATAAAAAACAAAGCAGTTCAAACAATCTGGTAGCACAACTCTCATGGATATTCAATAACATAAATGATTAAAACATGAATGCCCTCAAGCTTACAAAAAAGCAGCAAAACTGCTCCTCCATCCCTATCCTCTCTTTGATCATGAATCCAACCCTTTCCTTATCAAAATCCCCTTCATATATAGTGAATGATCTCTCTCTACTCTAAGGAGGTCGAAACCAAGGAGCTACGTAGGATCATCCTCCATTTAGGAGTTTGTTACAAAAGATTCCAACAAAAACATAACAAATTCCTATTTTTTTGGATCTTGTCTATTGTGATAAATTCATTTTGAAATAAGTCATGTTGCTTGATATGGTGATAGAACACATGTCCCTCATGTCCAATTACCTCCTAGGAAACCATTCGAACCTTCCCTGACAACAAGCAACCCTCCCATAGCTCAGATTTATCAGACTGTTAGAGTTCGTAGTGTCTATGTAGGATGCGCTGCGAACTTTCCTGTAGATGGTAATTTTGACTTTTCTCCCAAACTACGAATTGGGTCGGGCTGATTTTTTTCAGAAATTCAATGGTAATATGGTGCTTCTCCACACAAAATTTCAGAGGAACCCAGATCATGATTCGAAAGTTATGATGAAAACATCAGAAAAAGTTGCTATAGGAAATTAGTTTGTAACGCCAGTTCGTAGCATCGAACCAGTTTGCAACAATCTTCCACAAATGGTGATAAATATTTGCAATAACGAACCCTGAAGGATGAATGAAGATGGAATGGCACTGAAGACTATAAAAAACCGTTAGATACCTTTTTTGAAAACATCATTACCAAATATTTGACACATGTCTCTTTTTTGAAGGTGTTGCGAACTTCTAGGAGAGTTAGCAATGTCTTTGATTTGACAAATTTGACAAGACATTTGGTGGTTGGATGATCCTCCAAGACCCTTTGGACACTTGTTTGGGTTATAACATTTGATGATGACCTTTACATTACTAGAAATGACCCATACCTTCCCTTTGTGCAAATGATGACACCCACTTTCATGACATCAAGACTTGACCATGTATTTGATCAAATCTAGACCCAAGATAAAAATAAATAACCTTGATTTATTTACATGAAACATGACTCAAACTTTTAAACAACTTGACCCTATGACCCAAAATTATGAAATTTTAAATAACTAACTCCTAAGAGAAGGAAAGATCACATGATTAACAAAACTAATGATGTCCTTCAGTACATATCATGTTCTAACAACACCAATACAGTTTTTATCTTCAGGAAAATCTACAAGTTCCCAAGTGTTATTCCTTTCTATGTCATCAATTTCCTCATTCATAGCTTCTACCCAAACTTCTTTCTTAACAACATCATCAAAATTTACAGGATCATATGCAATTAATGAAAAATTTGAAACTTGATCTACTTCATCATTTTTCTCATACAATTCTCTTAAACTTCTAGTCTTATGACCTCTAATTATGTTTCTTAATGAAGCTAAAGTAGGATTTGATTCATCACTTACCTCTGATCCTGTTTGTTTTCCACCATTACTTGATGGCTCTCTGTGCTCATATGTTTTGGGCATTCTTAGTTGTGATGCGCTGAATCCTGGTGATTGTCTTACAAGAGTTCTTGTTGTAGGTGTATGTGGTTGTGGAATCAACTGTCCACCCTGTACAACATGTTCATATCCATCATTATCTCCATGGGATACTTCAACTCCCCCCGAAACTACTTTATCAATGCTACCATCCCAAGCCTCTTCTTCTTTAAATTCAACATCTTTGTTGATAACATACTTCTTGGTGATAGGATTATAGAGTCTATATGCCTTAGACTCCTCCCTATATCAAACAAAGACACATTTCTCACTTCTGTCATCCAACATTCTCCTCATCTCTTCAGTTACATGTGCATAAGCTACACACCTGAAAATCCTCAAATGGAATACGTTGCTATTCTTACCAGTCCAAGCTTCCCGGGGAATTTGGTTTTTCACACTCTTAGTTAGAATCCTGTTTAGAATATATACTGAACAAATAAATGCATCGCCCCAATATTTTCTCTAAAGATGCTTCTCCTTTAACATACTTCGAGCCATATTCATAATGGTTTGATTCTTCCTTTCAGCTACTCAATTCTGTTGTGGAGTATAACGAGTAGTAAATTGTCTCTTGATTCCATGAGACTGACAAAACTCCATGAAATCAGTTAGCCTATACTCACCTCCTCTATCTGATCTCAAGACTTTAATATATTTGCCACACTCATTTTCAACCAGAACTTTAAACCTCTTAAATATATCAAAAACTGTATACTTCTTCTTTAGCAAATAAACCCAAGTTTTTTGACTGAAATCATCAATAAAAGTCATAAAATAGACATTACCATTCAATGAAGGTGTTTTCATCAGTCCACATAAGTCTGTGTGAACAAGTTCCAATGGAGCTTTAGCCCTGTACGAGACTCCAGAAATAAATTTATCCCTCTGATGCTTTGCAAGTATGCAACTCTCACACGAGCTTGTTGGTTGCTAAATATTAGGAAGCCCCTTCACCATTTGCTTCTTCTGCAGCAAATATAGACCTCCAAAATGTAAATGGTCATATCTCAAATGCCATAACCATGACTCCTCTAAACCTTTATCTTTATAAGCATTCAAAGAGTCAATCAGATCATTTCTCATAATAAGCGGAAACATTCTATTCTTTGTCATCTCTACTTTGGCAATCAACTGCTTACTTAGATATTTATCATAAATTGTACATACCTTGTTCTTGAAGAACACTCTGTACTTTTTCTCTATTAGTTGTCTAGCACTTAACAGATTGCATTTCATACCAGGTACATAATAAACATCATCTATTTTTCTTCTTTCATCATTCTTAGTATAAAGAGGGATAACACCTTTACCATTAATTCTTACCTTACTGTCATTACCCAACTTTACCTCAGACTGAATACTGGTATCTAAACTGGAAAACAAGTCTTTGTTTCCAGTCATGTGATTTCTATATCCGCTGTCCAAAAACCAAACATCATTTGAACTTTCCTGGGTGACATTACAAGTCAGAAACACATGTTTTTGGTCATCCTCTGACTCCTATGTCATGTGTGTAGACTGCTTTCCAACATCTGCTTGCTTCTTCCAACACTTGTTAGCATAATGTCCAAATTTCTTACAATAATAACAGTGTACCTTAGATTTATCACACCTCTGATTTCCTTGTTGTCAAGATCTGCTACTACTCCCCCTTAAACTAGGAGGATTTTGATGAGTTTTCTCCTCAGATTCTGAATCATTTTTGCTATCTCTATGATTAGCAGTTCAACCTCCTCTTCCTCTGTTGCTAGACCTTCCTCTTCCTCTACCTCTAGTAACATGCAGTTGGGATTTGAAGGCATTCTCTAATGGATTACCATATCTAAACATTCTGGATTCATGAACAATTAGAGAACCAACTAATTCATCAATATGCATTAGACTAATATCTTTAAATTCTTCTATAAGTACAACTACGGATTCAAATTTCTTTGGCAAAGATCTAAATTTTTTATCAATTACTCTCTTGTCTGAGAGGTCTTCACCATACTGTCTTCGCTGATTCACAACATTCATGACTTCAGTCATGAAACTATCAACTGACTCATTGTCCTTCATCTTCAAATTCTCAAAGTCTCTTCTCAAATTCTAAACCTTGACAGTCTTCACCTTGGATACACCTTGATAGCTAGTTTCAAGAGTGTCACAAGCTTGCTTTGAAGACATTGCATTTGACACCTTTGGAAATATGGTTTCATTTAGGCCTTGTTGAATAAGACCAAGGGCTTTGTTGTCTTGCTTTCTGTTCTCCTTCAACAAAATCCGCTCAGCATTTGTGAGAGCCATTTTTGTTGCTTGGTCGGCAGGCTTTGGATAACCAATAGTAACAAACTCCCAAAGATATTGAGAACGCGGAATTGTTCTCATTCTGATAAACCAAGAATCATAATTCCTTTCAGTCAAAACAGGAATCTGTGGCTAAGCCAAACTACTGTTTGTAGTCATTTCAGATCAAATTCCAAATCACTATATTCAGTTACAACGAGGAACTTGAAATATTACTAGCTTTGATACCACAATGAAGGTTGCAAGGAAGTACTTCAGGAAACAATAAACAATTACTACAAGACTTTTTGCACTGTATAACAGCACCAATAAGCTACAACCATTGTTTCAGCACGTGTTTCAGTGACTGTTTCAATAAACAATAAAGAGTTGTTACATCAAAAACTTAAGTGAACCACTCTTGCATCATAAACAAAGATCGATACTTTGTTCTACAACAACTTTTTCAATGGGTGTTTCAGCAGAGAGTAAAAGACTATTACAAAAAAACAGAGTTATAGAAGAACATGGAAATTACAACAACAAACTAAAACTTAGATTCCAACCACAAAATAACTTCAATGAATCATTCCCTGCAACAATAAATCAACCCAATACTTATGTATTAAAAACTTAATAGCAACTACAGAAAAACATTTCACAACATAGGAATTTAAATGAAGTTTTCAAACTGATAACAGAGTATGCATGCTACAACAAAATAAATACTCTGTAATAAATTTGAACATTATTATGAATTTACAAACTAATTTCGTTATCAATTTTCTCTCTCTATGTCACAAATCAAAACTATATATATAATAATAATAATCAATTTTTGTATGAGACCTCTTTGCCCAACAATTTGACTGGTAAAGTCTACGAAGGTATACATACCCTACCCCCTTTGGATTTGAACCTGTGACCTCTTAAGAGGAAACACATGTTCTTAACCATTAGGCCCACTCAAACTGTATAGACCCACTCAAACTGTATGTATAATCAGTTAACTTGCCCCTTCGCTGCACCTAAATCGTATTTTGGTTTTTCTGAACATTGATGGTTCATTGCCCCTTTGAAATTGGTTAAAATTGAAACGGTGTGACCCTGATAGCTTTTCTATCATTAAATGGATAAGGCGGTCAAGGCTGTGGCAACTCTTCAAAATTTGATCGGCTTGTGACAATAATTACCCAATCTGCTCAGTTTGCCCCAAAAAAAAATTCATTGGAACAATCGTTCACTTGTCCCGTAATAGTAAGTCCCTTATTAAATGGTCAAATGAAGAATGGTTGAGTTGTTGGGCAGATTCATGAAATATTAGAAGCGAGTAAAATCGTTGGGTTAATTTCCTCTTGCCAATAGCTGGGTTCGAGAACCTCGATCCCGATTTGTTTTTGCTTGAGAAATTTGCATAGAATAATTATTAAAGCCAGATCGCTGGACTTAGGAGCTAAGTGGCCGAAACGTTTACCCAATGGGTTTTTACTTTTTGCTACAGGATCCAGGGAACGTGTTCGGCCTGCTCGATACATTGAAAACCAGCAGCTGCATAGCCTATATGGTTACCCATTTGTAAATGGTTAAAACAATTGAAAAACAGGATGAGAATTTTAATTAGAAACGGATCTCTTTGGAAAAGAACCGTCATAGGGCCCAATAAACGATGGGATTGTTTAAATGCGTCATGAATCACATTAAAATCGTTTTTTGACCCTGTAACAACACTAAAACATCTCAATCTACCTTCATCGCTTGGCTTGAATACGTTCTTGTATTTGCAAAATAGTGTTGCCTTCGTTTGTGTAGAACAGCCACTATATGAATAAAGATGGAGATCATCCTGCGTTTGGATTTCCTTATCTCCAACTTTTCCCTTTCGCCATCCCTCATTATTAACTGCTGTGGACGTTCAAGTTAAGTTTCACATGCGTAATGAAGCATTCGAATATAGCCCAGGCGAAGTTCTTCATTACAACGCATGA
>ML801065.1:20559-34238 GCA_009831015.1 Picea engelmannii
TTGCAAGTTGAGCAAAGATGATGATTCAAAGTCTATAGATCAGAGGCAATATAGGTCAATGACTGAAAACCTACTATATGTGACAACATCCATACAATATGTAATGCAGGCAGTTGGACATGTAAAATGATTTCAAGAAGCACCAAAGGAGTCACATGTGTTAGAACTGAAGAGGATCTTCAGATATCTCAAAGGAACAAAAGATTTTGGATTATGGTATCCAAAAGGAAAAGATCTATCACTTATTGCCTACACAGATGCAGATTGTGCAGGTTGTATTGATGTCCAAGGAAGCACCAGTGGAGCAACGTTCTACTTGGGTGAGTGTTTAGTATCATGGCTAAGAAAGAAACAATCATCAGTATCTTTATCTACAGCTAAGGCAGAGTATATTGCAGCAACATCATGTTGTACACAGGTTCTTTGGATGAAACAAACTATGACAGATATACAAGTTGAGTATGATGAGCCCATTCCAATCTATTGTGATAATACAAGCGCCATAAGTATCTTGAAGAACCCGATGATGTAGTCCAAGATGAAGAACATTCCAATAAAGTATTACTTTCTACAGGAGCAGGTTGTAGAAAAGAACATCAGAATTGAGTATGTGGCCATAAAATAACAAGTGGCAGACATCTTCACAAAACCACTTACACGAGAATCCTTTGAATATCTTCACCAGAGACTTGGAGTTATTTCTACTCCAAAATGAATGCTTTTTGAATTCTTATCTTATATGTCTTAGATTTACATGAGGAAGCACCATAAGAGGACAATTCAGTCAGGGGGAGCAACCCTGGATGGAAAGATACCTTTTCCATTGATGAAATAGGGGGAGAGATTTAGCAGATCCAGAGGACAGAGGCATGGTTCTACGCAAAGCATGAGCGATATGATTTCATTATTACATCAGAGTGTTTCCATCAATGCCAAAGGGGGATATTGTTGATTAAGGCTGGTTGTCATTGATGTCAACCCTTGAAGAAAGCCCCATAGCACAAAGGTTGGGTAATGGACCCAAGATTCTTTGATGTAAAAATGAATCGTTATTGTCTTATCATGGTTGATAATAAGTAGAAATGGATGAACTTCAAAGTGGTCCCCTTATGGTGAAAGCCCTCATGGGAAGATGCTTTGTGGATTAAGTTATCCTAGAAGTATGGTTAGAGAACCCATGCTTATTTGTGTAATAATGAGATTAAATCTAGTGAATTTATTAGTGAAACTATCCTATATGGATATTTCTTGTCATTCAATTTTTGGTGGTATGTGGAACATCACATAAGTCCTCATGGTTAGAGAGTTATGGCCATGAGAAGTTGGAGAACCTAGGTTTGGGTAATGGACCCAAGTTTGTTTGATGGATAACGATATGATTTTTGATATATTTTCAGGTAATACTATTCTATAGGGATATCAAATTTCATTATATTTCTATTGGTATGTGGAACGTCACATAACTCCTCACGGTTTGAGAGTTATGGCCTTACGAAGTTGGAGGACCCTCATATGTCATCTAGAAGCCCCAAAAGGTCAAAGTAGTCAAAGTGGTTTTAGATATTTTAAAAGGTAAATAATAATGTGAAGTTATGAGTGCACTACAATTAAAAGTGAATATAAAATAAATTAATTCAATAATAAATTTAATGGAGAAATTAGAAGTGGGTTAACCCTAAAATAAGGAAAGTGGGCAAAGTGACCTAGAAGATGTTTCTAAGGAAGCTACTTGGAGAGTATAAATAAGAGGCAAGGCTCTCTTATTTAACACACACTTGAGAATATTGAATACCTATAGGTTTCTGAGGTAACCAAATGATATATAAGCCAAATTTTTGAGGAAAGTGAAGAAAATAAGGCCGGAATTCAAGGAAGGATAAATTCGTTTGATGATGCTTTCTAAGGTATGTATTTTTCAGGCAATCTCACCATTTTCACAATAATTTTTTTTCTAGAATGATTCATACCGTGAAATTGATATTCCATTTCAAAAACATATCCAAGTATATATGGTAAAATTCATCTTGTGGGTCGTTTTATTTTAAGAGTTACACTCCGTGGAAAATAGGGTTTGTGGTTAGTCCTGAAACTAGTCAAAAACAAGTGTTTCGGTAAAAATGTCATAACTTCTTCATAACAGATCCAAATTCATTAATACAAAATGTGTTGGTTATAGTATATTCTTTAGTATTCTATGTAATATTTTATCATCAATTCAAAAAATATTTCATGCGGGGCACGCTCTACAAGGTCGCTCTCTAGAATAAGCCAGAATTCAACAAGGTGTGCCATTTTTTTCCATAACTCATTTTCTAAGAGGTTCCAAGTATTGAGACCTGGAGGAATTGCATAAAACACACTTAATAATATTGTGTATTAGTTTTAGATATTTATTCAATACAGGTACAAAGTTATGATTATTTCAAGTTAGGGTTGTTGACTAATCCAAAACTAGTTTTGTGAGACTAAAGAAACATTTGATGAAAATGCTAGTCTCTTGTTGTTAAAGTTAAGGAAGGTTTGTAGGTATGTGATAATATACACCAGGTCTATTACAGAGTTACAAATAATCTTTGGATGTTGAAATTGATGAGGGATTTTGGTTGACGTACAAGTTTGGTACATGGTTGAGACAAGTAGTTGATGAGTTGGCACATACATGAGCTGTATAGTTGATGATGTTGGTACATATTGATGAGTCATAGTTGATGAGTACTTGAAACATAATTGGTACATGTTTGGTTGCACTTGTTTATGGTATAGGTCGATTACATATTTTTTGGTACAGGTTGGTGCATGGTTGATGCACTTGTTTATGGTAATGTTGATTACAGGTTGAGGTACAATTTGATGCATGGTTGATGCATGGTTCAGGTTTATTGGTACATGTTTACATCGGTATATCTCATAGTGATAGTGTACAGTGGTTTCATAATTCTAATTCTACTTCACGACAGCTGGATGGGGCAAGGACAGGTGGTTCTAGCCACCTTCGGGCTGTAGCCAAAAAACATAGGGGGTTGTAGTCTCCTTTTGGTTGTAGCCAGAGAATTGGGGAGTTGGAGCTTCCCTCAGGTTGTAGCCTGAGAATCTAGGGGGTTGGAGCCTCCTTCCATTTGCAGTTGGAAAACAAAGGAAATTGGTGCTTCCAATGAATGTAATTCTTCAATACATATAAGATAAAGCATTCCATGTTTTTATCTCGATTTGGGTTTCCATGTAAAACACTGGTGTACTGTGTATGTGTGTGATTGTTCATTTATTATTTCTGATTATTGGATAATAATTCTACACTAATATAACACTTGGGTTATTTGGAGAAAAAGGATTATAATTACGTTATTACTGATTCACCCCCCTATCAATGATCCAACAGTAAAAACCTGGAACAAAATGAATATTGAACTTGTTTTGTTCAAATGTTGGTAGAGATTGTCGCTAGTAGCTGCCTTGAATGAAATAATTTTATATGCTTTATAACCTTATGGTGGAAAAAATTACTGGAACAAAAGAGAACATTAATCCTTTCAAACCATCATTTCTAAAAAATATAAAATAATATAGATTTATGTAGTATAAAAATGGAATATGCACATAAAATTTGGAAGAAAATAGTTTATTATGACACCCAAAGAGTATATACACAACTTCTACAAGACCATTTGAATAATATTTCATGGTTTTTTTTCAATCTATACTTCTCTCTATTTCCCATTTTTATTATATTTATTTTCATTTCAAGTGATATTACTTGTATAACTTAAAGTTGTATATATCTTCAATGAGGGTGGTTCACTTAGAGCTAGAACTTAGTCAACTCAATGTAGAGTGGGAAGGGATACTAAGCATAGACAAATGGGAAAGCATGTGTCAACAAGGTTCGCCATGGATGGACCTGAGGATGAATACTTGGATGATTGGTATAACTCAGTCTAGAAAGGGATGAATGAAACAGGCGAGTCGAGGCACTGGATTAGCCATGGGATTCAAGATTAATGCAAGACAACCAGGGAAGGAACCTAAGTTGTGGATCTTTCTATGGGAGGAGGGAGTGGAAGAGGACTTATATTATTCGTTGGCTCTCTCTATATCCTATTTTTATCCATCCAAATATTAGAGTCACCATACTTTTGCAAGGTTTGTATAAAAGAGACCTGAATATTGCTACACCACCCACGACAAAAATTATATTTACAACTTATCCTATAATTTTTTTGTTCTGGTTGCAAATAAATAATTACAACAGTATAAATTAATACAATAGATTAGACCAATCATTACAATGTTTGTGTGTACCTTAATTATTGTTATCTCACCCCACACCATCACTTTATATGATTTATCATCCTTGGGGTCAAGAACTATGTCGATGGACATGGAGGGATTCATAGCCGCAACTATAAGGTACCATATATTTACCTTCAAAGAAATCTATAGATGAAGGCTCGTGCTAGCCTCTGTATCAGGAAACACTCACAAGAGTCTCATAAAGAAATTAAATTTTGGGATTGTGGGGAGGGCTGATGATATCAATCCATTATTCCTAGTTTCTTTGATCGTACTACTCTTAAAACATGTTGTAGGAGGACATGATCTGGTGCTAAGAGATGCATGTTTGATCATTTTCACTGCTTCCTGTAAGTTACCACCATGAATAGGACAAATTGTAATGGTGTGTAGAGGACAGATCACCACCTTGAAGAAGATTGTGCAAAGGACATATCAAAGGTGTGGAATGCAGTGCAAAGGACATATCAAAATCATCAACTATAGTGGAAAAATCTTTGACTGTAGTGATAGTGTTAGAGCCTTCAAACTGACCATTGTTTTAATTTATAATCGAAAATTAGGTTTTTTATTCCACAAAGAGAGGAAATTTTTTGACATACACGAGGCTCAATTATTCCACATCACAAAGCATGAGCCAATAGAAAATAAAATATAAGAAATTAAAAAATTCAACAAATAAATATTGTTTTTTGAAAATTCGAATTAATACAAGGTTTATTAGGATATTTAAAGAAAATAATAGGAAGAATCCAAAATGCACCAACTAATGCAACATAACTGACCAAGTAATAGGAATTCAACTATTGTTGACCGCGGTGCAAATGCTAGAGTTCCTGGCCTGAGGAATGGACTAAAAATGGATATGGTATAGCCAACATACCATCAATGTATACATGATATGATATATAATAGTTTTGTTTGAATATGCCACCCATCCACCATATATAAAATATTTTGACACAAGTTAATTTATATATATAACACATACCATTGCCATCATATATGAAATTTTCATACCATTCACATAAAAAATTATATAATGTTTGATGTCGATGGTGAATGGTAGCCTATCACCCCTTGTGTGCAAGGGAGGTGGAAAGCAATAACGGCATGGAATTTGGAAGGTGCATGGAGGAAGTGAGGTGCCACTACTAGAGGCACTTGGGTAGAGGAATGTGGACATGATGAAGTAGAGGAGGCATCGAGCCGAAGGACCAAAAAATATTTTAAAGAAATCCATCATAACACGCCTTGGATGTAGATCATGGACCTTGTAATTTTGCATCCGAGGAGGGACATGAACCATGGTGGAGCTATGGCTTTGCACCTTTACTACGTATGTGAAACAAAATGGGTCAAGCCATGGCCTATGCAAAGCGTTTGAATTTAGTTTTTGTTTTTTATTAGAAATTGGAGGGAGGAGGAGGTCATGGGTTCCAAAAAAAAAGTTCTAGAAGAAGAACCTTGTACTAAGTCCTCTTACATTTATTGCGTTTACACTATGCATTATTTATTAAAAGTGGCCTTTATACGTAACAATACTTATCTACTATTATTTTCCTTAGGTACCCCATATGATTCCCTTATATACACTACAAGGGGTTCTATTCAAGCTTGAATCTTTTATATACTTACATTATATCCTCATAGTAGCTCTCTAATTTTTCAACTCAACAAATTGGCTAATGGAGCATTGGAAGAGGAGAGAGTGGTTTTGTGTTTTTTTAGAATTTATTTTTAATTATTTATTTTTAATTTTCTTGTGAAGAGGCATGTGTAGCATCTCGTTTTATTTTAATATTTTCTTGAAATATGTGTATTCCCACTAATTTGACTTTGATGTTTTCCAAGGATATTGGTTGGACGAGATTTAGGACAACCTCGAATGAGATGAAGTCAAAATGAGGCATCGAGCTTGTTGTTGGAAATGTCTCGATGAGCCCATTGAGACAATGCAATCGAAACACTAATATTATGACATCTATGCCCTTAGTTTTTCCTAGAGTATTTGTGATCCATAATCAAGGGGAATATAGCCTACTAGCATCACCAACATGGATACCTGTGTGGAATTTTATTTCTTGTCTCTAACTCAATTTTGTTCGTAAGTTGTGCATATGGATCTCGGTCTCCTAAAGGATACTATTATTTGAATAATTCAAATATAATTTTGTTACATTTGATCATTAATACAATTTTCTTAAAATTATGAAGTGTTAGGAAGAATATATGTAGAGCCGAGTCGTGGAAGTGTTGGAAAATAAATTGTCACACCATACTTGCAGAAAAAGTAAACACACCCATAGTCAACTATGTGAAAGAAAGTTTCTACTACATGGATGCCTTTCTCAATGAGGAATTACATGTTAGGTATGTGTATCAATGAGATTCCAAGAAACTTAAATCTACTTCAGAAGTGTACTCCATTTCTTGATAAAAACCAACCAAATCACTAGAATCAAATCATGCTTACTTTTGAACTTACAAATCTAATTGTACGATTAAATAAAATCTAAAAACACGATTCTTAAGAAAAAAATATGGCCTCTTCAGATCAATATTATCCAACATGAGCTGTGTAGTAGAACCCCATGTCGGCTTAGCCAACAATACTTTTCAAGCTTCTTTATGTTGATATTAATATCAAGGAAAATTAACAGGGACTAACACAAAACTAATTATCACTCCACACGACATGAAATTGAAATTTCAATGTAGAAATAAAATAAAATATCACAATAGAAAAGGAACTATTTGGGCAGCATATACCAAATATATATTTCCAAGCAATACTATGATGGAAAGCTCTTGATGTGAAACAAGTTCTTTATTCCATAATTCTTCCCATGATTACATTGATGATCCTTTAAGTCTCTCCTCCAACTACCATTACAATGATCCTCCTTACATTTATACATATGGATTTCAAAATAAAGAAGGAAAATCGTTACAACAAAATGAGACCAGATCCCAAATACATGGATATACAACCATAAAAAAATTGATTAAAGAAATGGAGGTTAATTAATGGTTGTTTAATATGTTTGAATAATATGGAAGCCACCAACATAATATTTTACAAAACCACATTCCCAAATTCATTCACAAGAGGCATAACTACAAGAATTCTGGTGCTGCAAATTTCTTGGAAAATCCACCTTGAATATCCACCCTTATCTTTGAAACCATTTCGAATTTTGGAAATCAACTTCCGCAAGAACTAATTTGGACCCTTATTCACAAAACCCATGTCTTGGATTTGAGATCTATATCTTCATCGGCCCAAAAATCACATTGGAAGTTGGATGTCTGAAACTATTTACTAATTTTGACCATAACTTGGACAAAGTTCTTGGAGACTCACACGTCCAACCTAGGCATGATCTAATGGGTACATAACTATCTAGAAGAATCTGAGTATGATATCTATGTGCCCATTTCTTCATTTGACACATGCAAGTATGAAGCACAATGATGGTGTTGTAGGAACTGTGTTGTAGGAAACCTAGAACTCATTGTTGTAGGGTTGCACTAGTGAACTCATAAAACCATAATTAGAAAACCAAATTATAATTCTCATTAATTCACTAGAAATGAAGGAAATACATGATAATTAACTACTTGAGCATATGGGGGTGTACCATGGTGCTTTTGTGAATATTTATGCTAGGAATGATGATAAATGAGTAAAGGGTGAGGTAAAATGATCAAAATTAATGATTCAAATGGCCCGAAAAAATGACATATTGGTGACCCAACATCTCCCCCACACCTGAGATTTGGCATGTACTCATGCCAATGAAGTAGGGAAGTGAAGTAGGGAATTGATCATCTCATATTCATGCAAACCTAATCTACTTTGACTATACTTTCTTAATGTGTTTAGCATACTATGTATGGTAGTCAAAAAATTATCAAGTATGGAGATGGTAGGTCAATAAGGTGATGTGTAAAAGATTCATGTTCAAAGAACTAATTTCTCATCCTTTTTGGACCTGCATTAAAGACACCTACGAAATATTGAATTTTACTTCTTCATATTTGTAATTGGTGATACTTTAGATAGCATACTAAAGAAGAGATGGTATATGTTATTCTATTATTTTTATTTATCCATACTTGTGAAATATCTTACGATGGTGGAGAACAATGCTCTATACCCTTGTCTTTCAAAGTTGAATCCTCTATTCTGAAATTTTGTCCCAATGAACCATATTTGTATCCTTTAACAAAAGAAACAAAAGTTTTCATAATACTCATTATATTCAAAGTATTATTATTCTCTATCAAAATGGCAAGGATCATGAATGAAGGGAATGCTTTTACAATGGTAGAGTAGAATGATGAAAGAGTTAAGGATGAGTGAGGAAGCATAAAAAGGTAAGTTAGAAAGTGAATGTAGATAAAATGAAATGGTATCATATGATATATGAATGTCAGTAGTATCTTATCATAATTCCCTACATTTTTAACAAATTAACAAGTTTCAAAAGTGATTTTACCTCAAGTTTTTTTTCCTGAAAACTTGGACTACAAGAAGAAAATTTCATCTTCTAGTACCTGGCACGAGATATGCAACTAGATGTGTTGCTAAACTAAAATAAGGGTATTGAATTGATGAAAAATAAAGAACTATGATAATTATGGTATAGGAACAAAGAAAGCTACTACATAGACACGAAATTTGTTGTAGGAATAGAGAAGTTTGCTAAAGAAACAATGAAATTTAATGCAGGAACAAAGAATCTATTGCAGAAAAAGAGAAATTTGTTGTAGGAACAGAGAAGTATTCTACAAAAACGAAGATTTTTTTTGCAGGAATAGAAAAGTCTACTACAAAAGAAAAGAAGTTTGTTTCAAGAATGTTGAGTGTGATTTATTGTAGGAAATAATCCCCTTGACATCATGGTAATTTCCAAACACTTTCCCCATCTTATTTTGCATGTGGTGTATATTGTTGGAACTCACTAAATATATTACCAATTTCTATAGGAAATCAGAGGAACCCGAGCATAGTCTATTTCAAAAACCTTCTCTAGGAACAAATATAATTTATTGTAGGAACCTTTTGCAGGAACATAGATAGTTTGTTGTAGGAACTTTTTGTAGAAACATAGACTACTGCAAGAGTATGCTACACTAGACTTCCGAGCTATACTTGGAACTAATACAATCATCCATATGAAACACTTATTGATTTATTTATTAACTACCCTACCCTAATTGAAAAATTAAACCTTTCTCAAGTATAGGCATACTTCCAATGAATCCATGTGTGCAACAAAATATTAAATAAACTCATATCCAAATATGAAAAAATATACCTCAATGATTGTATGGATATGAGAAACCAAGTAATATGATTTATTTGATGCCATGAAGTTCTGAAGAAACAAGTGGTGCTTTGGCCTAATAATTGCTTGGAACCAATTTTCAATGTAGTCACTTGTCCTTATGACTTGCATGCCTTCTTTTGTCATACCCTATAGATATTTAAGGACCTTGATTTCACACAAAGAAAAACTTGCAAGGGATTCTGCGATCTTAGGTTCCATTGTTTGCTATCTATTGGATGTTGTCCATGGTTCTTTGGTCTCCCTTATATATTTTTAAGGACAATCAAAGAAGGCTTATAGATCCACTTATTGTAACTTTGGTTCATGGAACTCTTGTTCTTCTATCTCTTTAGATCTATCTCCAAGTGCTACCAAGAATTGAGAAATTTCTTGGAGTAACAAATTATTGAGCATTATGAAGTTCTTGTTGGTGATATTCCCTGTCTTGCACATGGGTTATTGCATGGGGTTTTTACATACCAAAACTTACAAAGAAAATTTCAAGGAAAAAAATGCAGTCATACTCTCATGCTACTAAGGCAATGCTATCACCAAGACCCTATTCACATGAGTAGTGAATCAAACTAAAATTCTAGAAGACACACTCACTTCAAGACTAACTTCTTAAGCACTTCCTCGACAATGAAGCCAAAAATGTCAGTCGAATTATTCAAATATATTTCTGTTACATTTTAACATCAATCCGAGTTTCATAAAATTATTACGTGCTAAGAAAAATATATGCATAGATGAGTCTTGAAAGTGTTGGAAGATAAATCATCACACCACACTTGAAGAAAATGTAAACACACCCAGATTCAACTATGTGCAATCAATTTTCTACTACATGTATGACTTTATCGATGAGGAATTACATGTTGGGTATGTGTCGCAATGCAATTCCAAGAAGCTTAGATCTTCTTCGGAAGGGTACTTTGTTTCCTTATCAAAACCAACCAAAGTACTGAAAGTAGAAAATCCTTACGCTTGAACTTACGCATATAATTGTAGGCTTATAGAAAATCTAAAAACAAATTTCAGAAGAAAAAACTACAGCCTCTTGAGATCAATATTATGCAACATGATCTATGTAGTAGAACCCAAGGTTGGGTTAATTAAAAATACTCTACAAGCTTATTTATGTTGATATTAATATCAAGGAAAATTAACATGGACTAACAAAGAACTAATTCTCACTCCACATGGAATGAAATTGAAATGGGAATGCATAAATAAAATAAAATAAAACAACAGAAAATGAACTATTTAGGAAACATATACTAGAGAGGAGGCCTTGCCTCTCTTGGCATACACTGCAAAGAAAGACTATGATGAAAATCTCTTGATCTGCAACAAGTTATTTATTCTATAATTCTCCCCATAATTACATTAATTCTCCCTTCAGTCTCTCCTCCACCTACCACTGCAAGGTCACATTACTCAACTCATAAAACCATCATTAAAAAACCAACTTATAATTCTAATTAATTCATTAGAAGTGAAGAAAATACATGATAATTAACTACTTCAACATATGGGGGTGTACCTTGGTGCTTTTGTGAATATTTGTGGTAGGAATGGTGATAAATGAGTAAAGGGTGAGGTAAACTTATCAAAATGAATGATTTGAATGGACAAAAAAAGATGACATAATGGTGACCCAACAACTACCAAGCCTTATCCCTCTACCCTACACATCAATTGTATAGAAGTGACAATAATAATTCAATTCCAGTCAACATCTAAGATTTTCACATGATATCACTATTACATAACACTTACTATAGTCTACACTCACTATGCCACTTAGGTCACCGAGTTAGCTACAATTATCAATGCAACTATCCTATGTTTACTGTATTGATTAGATAACTCATTCCTTAGCTTGTATAATGAATATTGATAGCATATTGATGTGCCTTAGTATCCCACTCACCCATTAATGACACCCTTAGGGTCATGGAATCATTTCTCCACATGCTTGAGCAAGAACATAATCCATGTATCAATTAAATCTCTTTTAATTAATGAATATACCTAGGCACCTCCACACACCAATTGATTACACTTTCATTCTCCTCATTCAATAAATCCATGACAATTATGTTATAAATGGTATCTCTCTTGCATAGGAATACCATAATAGATGGAATTCGATTTCACATCCATGTTGCACCAACTCTCAAGGTGGATGCTCCATGTCACATTTGGACCCTGGAAGAATGAGGAAAAGTGAGAAGAGATTATGGTTGACCCAAGATGAAAAATATGGGAATCCAAGTAGCAATAATATTCCTTAGAGAGACTTGGAGACAACTTTATGATGTGGAATGTTTAAACATTGAAATTGATTCACTTAGAAATTAGGGTTAGGGTTTAAGTAGGATTCGCAACAAATATAACATACGTCTCTTGAAATTTAAGGGTTTACTAGTTGCTTAGGTTTTCACACAACATTGGAAAATGGAGATTGAGCACATGGTGCTCTCCTATGGCTAGAGCTCAAAATAAACTGTGTGGAAAACAATAAATAAAAGTATGGATTATTTCTTCAGTGCTAGGGTTTATTTGGATGAATGGATCATTGAGAAACATCGACAAGTTGAGAGTGAAAATGGATAACAAGTAGAGGTTCTAGGTGCTCCAATTAATTCCCAACACACAAGGTATGACCCAACAAATAAATTTTAACTTCCACAAGAATGAAAAATACCCAACAACAAGTGAATTCACCCTGAAAAACAAATATATTATCCCAAAAAAAAGAATTCTCCCCAACAAACAAATGGATTCCCAACAATAAAGTGTTACACATAAAAGTTCCTCACTTCGATAGTGTTACATTTTCATTTTTGTAAGTGTCGTAATTTTGTCGCAAGTGTCGCATTTTATTTTTGTAAGTGTTGCATCATGAAAGACACTATGTAAAAACTTGATACAACCCATAAAACATGTTAGAAGAATAATCCCCATCATATGCTAGTTACAAAAAAAACATTTCTATGGGAATTGCTCATCTTGGAAACTTTTGGGAAGATCGGCGCTCACCTGCTCATACACAGGGAGCACTAGCACTCTTTGTCCATACTAGGGGGAGAGTTGTAACTCTCTATTGCCCATTTTAAGGGAGGACTGAGTTGGTTGAGGAAATCTTGGAAGAAATCCCATTTTATTCTAAAGAAAGATATGGATAGATCAAGATGGTTCGGCTCAAATCTAAATCCAGGGATGCATCTAAGGAAGACATCAAAACTATTGGATCCATATAATCAACTAGATAAAAATATACCCAAGGTAGTTGAGCCTTTCAAAGCCTATAAATGGGGGCATTCCCATGGTGAAGATAGAGGAAAAAAATCATCAAAGCATTTCTATTTTGATTGTGGATCTTTCGAGAAAGGGTTGGACGAGGAGGACTTGGAGAGGCTACTCCAACATCATCTAAAGATTGTAAGTTTCTTCTTGAAGTTCTCATCTAATATACTTGGATTATTTCATTCAAGTATATGGTTTCATGTGGTTATCTATGTTTAATCTCATTTGCATAGATGAATTTGCTTTGCCTAATCCATTAGAGTATAAGGAAGTCACATGTTCCTTGTTGTTCATTGCAGGTATTTATTTGTGCTGAGAATTGGATCGAGATTGCAGGTAGGAGCAGCTAGGACAAATGTCATAAATAAAGTACTTCCTAATTTACCTTCTCCTCTCTTTCTCGATAATAAAAATGAGTTTATAGGAATGCTAGTGTCCAAATTATTGTTTCTATCTTAGTATAGGGGTCAATAATCCAAGGGAAACTTCACTAGTTTTGTTCTTTCCTTGGTTCGTCTGTGACCTTTGCCTATCATTAGATCCTATCTATTAATTTAATTTTGTCAAACAATTCACTTATGTTGATGGATAGTTGGTATGGATTGTTGGTTTTCATTGATGTCAACTATTGGAGAGTGATATTGTAGATTGATTCCAACCCTTAGTGATTGATTTGAACCCTTGGAGAAAGTCCGGTAGTGAATTTTGGTAGCACAAAGGTTTGGGTAATGGACCCAA